>CAUYPK010098938.1:0-58493 GCA_963574355.1 Loris lydekkerianus
ATAATTTTCTTTATAGAGGTCCTTCACCTCTTTTGTTAGGTATATTCCTAAGTATTTCATTTTCTTTGGGGCTATGGTGAAGGGAGTTGTGTCTTTAATTAACCTCTCATCTTGGCTGTTGTTGGCATATACAAAAGCAACTGACTTGTGGACATTGATTTTATATCCTGAAACATTTATATATTTTTTAATGACTTCCAAGAGTCTTCTAGTCAAGTCTTTAGGGTTCTCTAAGTATAAGATCACCATCAGCAAAGAGGGACAGTTTTACCTCCTCTGTTCCAATTTGGATGCCCTTTATTTTCTTATCTTGTCTAATTGTATTGGCTAGAACTTCCAGTACTATGTTGAATAGTAATGGTGACAGAGGACAACCTTGTCTGGTTCCAGTTCTAAGAGGAAAAGCTTTCAGTTTGACTCCATTCAGTAAAATATTCGCTGTGGGTTTGTCATAAATAGCTTTGATCAGTTTCAGAATTGTGCCACCTATACCTATACTCCTCAGTGTTCTAATTAGAAAAAATGCTGGATTTTATTAAATGCTTTTTCTGCCACTATTGAGAGGATCATATAGTCTCTGTTCTTACTTCTGTTGATACAGTGAATAACATTTATAGACTTGCGTATATTAAACCAGACTTGCATCCCTAGGATGAAACCTACTTGATCATGATGTATGACTTTTTTGATGATAAGCTGTACTCTGTTGGGTAAGATTTTGTTGAGAATTTTTGCATCTATATTTATTAGTAAAATTGGTCTGAAATTCTCCTTTTTAGTTGGATCTTTTCCTACTTTTTGGTATCAGAGCAATGTTTGCTTCATAGAATGTTTGGGGAAGATTTCTTCCTTCTCAATTTTTTGAATAATTTCTTCAATATAGGAGTAAGCTCTTCTTTGAAAGTTTGATAAAATTCTGGTGTGAAGCCATCTGGACCAGGGCATTTTTTTGTTTGAAGTTTTTTTATTGTTTTTCTGATCTCAGTGCTTGAAATTAGTCTGTTCAAAAGATCTATTTCATCTGGGGTAAGTCTAGGGAGAGGGAATGATTCCAAATATTAATCCATTTTCTTCATGTTTTCAAATTTCTGGGCATAAAGTTTCTGGTAGTATTCAGAGATAATCTCTTGTATCTCTGTGGCATCAGTTGTTATTTCCCCTTTGTCATTTCTGATTGAGGTTAGTAGAGATTTTACTTTTTTATTTCTAGTTAGTCTAGCCAAACGTTTATCTATTTTATTTTTTTTTTTAAAAACCAACTCCTTGTTTCATTAATTTTCTGAATGATTCTTTTGTTTTCAATTTCATTAATCTCTGATTTAATTTTGGATATTTCTTTTCTTCTGCTGGGTTTAGGCTTACATTTTTCTTCTTTTTCCAATTCCATCATATGGCTTGTGAGTTTGTTGATGTGCTCTCTTTCTGATTTTCAAATGTAGTCTTCTAAAGAGATAAATCTTCCCCTCAGGACTGCTTTTGCTGTATCTCATAGGTTCTGGTAACGTGTGTCTTCATTGTTGTTATACTCATGGAAGTTAATGATTTCCTTTTTTATTTCTTCCTGCACCCAACTGTCATTCAGCATAAGGTTGTTTAACTTCCATGCTTTTGTGTGAGGTTGAGCATTTTTGTTGGAGTTGAGTACCACTTTTAGTGCCTGTGGTCTGAGAAGATACAAGGTAGAATTTCAATTCTTTTGATTCTGTTGAGATTTGTTTTGTGTCCTAAGATGTGATCAGTTTTGGAGAATGTTCCATGGGACAATAAGAAGAATGTGTATTCTTTATTTTTGGGATGGAGTGCTCTATATACGTCTATCAAGCATAGTTGTTCTAGGGTCTCATGTAAACCTCTCACACCTTTGTTTAATTTCTGTTTAGAGGATCTGTCCAGCTCTGAGACAGGGCTATTAAAGTCCCCTGTTACTATGGTGTTATAGACTATCATATTGCTCAAACTAAGAAAAGCCTGTTTCAAGACTGTGGAAGCATTTAAATTGGGTGCATAAATATTAATATTTAGAATTGAAATGTCTTCTTGTTGTATTTTTCCCTTGACCAATATGAAGTGACCATTATTGTCTTTTTTTACTTTAGTTGCTTTAAATCCACATGTATCTAAAAATAAGATTGCAACCCCTCTTTTCTTCTGAATTCCATTTGCCTGAAAAATTGACTTTCAACTTTTAACTCTGAGTTTGAATTTGCCTTTTGAAATGAGGTATGTGTCCTGGAGATAGTAAATAGATGGCTTCTGTTTTTTAATCCAATTAGCCAATCTATGCCTCTTCTGTGGGGAATTCAAGCCATTGATGTTTATTGAGATAATTAAAAAGTGTGGTAGCATTCTATTCATCTTATTTTGTGAAAGTCCATTGCTTAGTTTTGTCTTTTGCATCATTGTGGAAACTAGGTTCTGTCCTTTAAATTCTGGGTGTTTACTTTGCTGAAGGTCCATTGTGATGGACAGTGTGTAGAACAGGTTGAAATATTTCCTGTAAGGCTGGTCTTCTTGTGGCAAATTTCCTTAATTTTTGCATATTAATAAAATACTTGATTTCTTCATCAATTTTAAAGCTTAGCTTAAAGGGATATAAAATTCTGGGCTGGAGGTTGTTCTGTTTAAGTAGATTAAAGACAGATGATCATTGTCTTCTGGCCTGAAAAGTTTCATTAGAGAAGTCTGTGGGTGACCCTGATGGGTTTGCCCCCCTGTAGGTCAGTTGGCGCTTATTCCTGGCAGATTACAAAATCTTTACTTTTGTCTTGACTTTAGATTCATCACAAAGTGCCTTGAAGAAGTTCTATTTCAATTGAGGCAACCAGGAGACCGATATCCCTCTGAAAGGAATATGTCAGAATCTTTGGTGATATTAGGAAAATTTTCCTTTATAATTTTATTTGGTTTATTTTTTTATTTTTTTTTTTATTAAATCAGAGCTGTGTACGTTGATATGATCATAGGGCATCATACACTAGTTTCACAGACCAGTTGACATTTATATCACACTGGTTAACATAGCCTTCCTGGCAATTTCACAGTCAATGTGTTAAGACATTTACACTCCACATTTACCAAGTTTCACATATACCATTGTAAGATGCACCACAAGTGTATTCTCACCAATCCTGCTCCTACCACCCACCCACCCCTCCCTCCCCCCACTTTCCCCCCTCCCTCCACTCCCAGGTTGCAAATGGGTTACAGCATTCATATGAAAGCCCTAAATTAGTTTCATAGTAGGGCTGAGTACATTTGGATACTTTTTCTTCCATTCTTGAAATACTTTACTAAGAAGAACATGTTCCAGCTCCATCCATGTAAACAAAAAGGAGGTAAAGTCTCCATCTTTCTTGAAGGCTGCATAATATTCCATGGTGTACATATACCACAATTTATTAATCCATTCGTAGATCGATGGGCACTTGGGTTTTTTCCATGCCTTAGCAATTATGAATTGAACAGCCCAGATTTCAACAGTGTTGAGAAGCCCTGCTTTAGATGAGTAACTGGCAATCATGTTTAAAATGCAAATTTCTGAGGTCTACCCCCATAAAGTCTAGTTCAGTAGCCCTGGGCTCAGGAATATTCCATCATCTCCATCTCCTCCATCTCCATCTCTGTCTTCATCATCTCCATTTCATTCCATAACAGGGCCCAAGAAATGCCATCTTAGCAGTGACCAATTAACAGTAATTTTCAGTTTTTCTCATTACTTTTTTTCTTGGGGTTAGGCTGATGACAGAATTATAAGTCTTGAGAGCAAGTCTTGGTTCTTTGTAGTATGATATCTGTATTGATGGAAAATAGCAGTATCTTTTCCTTCCCTTGTGGGGAGCAAAGGCAAGAAGGGAGAATTTAACAGCAACAAATGGAATGAGATGGAAACCTACCAAATGCTATTATCTAGAAATAGAATGAAATGGAAACCTGCCAGCTGATATGATCTAGAAGTGGAATGAAATGGAATAAAATGGAAGCCTGCCAAATGCTGTAATCTGGAAATGGAATGAAATGGAAACCTACCAGATGCTATTATCTAGAAATAGAATGAAATGGAAACCTGCCAGCTGATATGATTTGGAAGTGGAATGAAATGGAATAAAATGGAAGCCTGCCAGATGGTATGATCAGGAAATGAAGTGAAATAGAGATGGAGATGATAGAAATGGAATATTCCTGAGGCCATTGCTACTGAATAAGACTCTCCATGGGTAGACCCAAGAAATTTGCTTTTTTTTTTTCTTTTTCTTTTTTTTTTTCTTTTTTTAGAGACAGAGTCTCAGTTTATTGCCTTTGGTAGAGTGCTATGGCATCACAGCTCACAGCAACCTCCAACTTCTGGGCTTAGGTGATTCTCTTGCCTCAGCCTCCCAAGTAGCTGGAACTACAGGTGCCCGCCACAATGCCCGGCTATTTTTTTTTTTGGGGGGGGAGGGGGCTCATCAACATTGGCTATTTTTTGTTATTGTTGCGGTTTTGCCTGGGCTAGGTTTGAACCCACCACCCTCAGTATATGGGGCCAGCGCCCTACCCACTGAGCCACAGGCGTCACCCAAGAAATTTGCATTTTTAACATGATTGCCTGTTACTCATCTAAAGCAGGGCTTCTCAATACTGTTGACATTTGGGCTGAGTAATTCTTTGTGGTGGGGGCTGTCCTGTGCTTTTGCAGGATGCTTAACTGTATCTCTGGCCTCTACCCTGTAGCAGTCCCTCCAGTGGTGACAACCCAAAATGTCTCCAGATGTTGTCAGATGTCCCATACTGGCACTTCCAAGGGAACAAAAATGCGTTCTTGTGAAGCAAAAGTATCTTAGATATTACAGTGGTTAGATATCTTAGATATTACAATGGTTGGTGGCCTTCCAGGAGAAAAGTGTGCCTCCAAAATTTAACATTGCCCAACAAAGTATTTAATTCCATGGTAGGGGAAGGATTTAAAAAAAAATCTGTCTAAAAAGTCTTTTTAGGGGAGTAGTAATGGAAGAAAGGTTGAGAAATGATGCCCTAAATGCTAAAATTCAGCAGCCACTGGCAAAGGTAATAAACAGCTGACTAATAAGGCACGGGGGTCACAGTGTTCTCAGTTTATAGATCAAGGAACGAGGTGCTGAGAAGTTAAGTAACTTGCTAATTGTGTGAGGCCACGCAGCTGTGATGCCTCTTAATCCAAGCATTTCTACCCCAAAACCTCTTAACCATTTTGTCACTAGTCAGAGGTAATATAATGACAATTAAACCAAACCAGCAATACTTAAGAGTTACCTTAGAAATATATCATGTCACGCCTGTAATCCTAGTACTCTGAGAGGCCAAAGCAGGTGGATTGCCTTAGGTCAGTTCAAGACCAGCCTGAGCAAGAGCGAGACCCCCTGTCTAAAACTAGCCAGGCTTGTGGTGGGTGCCTGTAGTCACAGCTGCTTGAGAGGCTGAGGTAAGAGGATCACTTGAAGCCTACAGTTTGAGGTTCCTGGGAGCTGTGACATCGTGGCATCTACAGAGGGCAACAAAGTGAGACTATCTAGGAAAAAAAAAGAAATATATCATGCTTTTTGGATAGCAGCATCTTTAACTTTCTGATTTTATTACAATGGGTTGTCTAAAATGAATTTTTTTTTTCTTTTCGAAACAGAGTCTCACTTTGTCACCCTCGGTAGAGTGCCGTGGCCTCATAGCTCACAGCAAACTCACTCTCTTAGGCTTACATGATTCTCTTGCCTCAGCCTCCCAAGTAGCTGGGACTACAGGCGCCCACCACAAGGCCCGGCTATTTTTAGAGACGAGATCTTGCTCTGGCTCAGGCTGGTCTCAAACCTGTGAGCTTGAGCTCAGGCAATCCACTCACTTTGGCCTCCCAGAGTGCTAGGATTACAGGGTGAGCCACCGTGCCTGGCCTGAATTTATATTTCTTAAATACACTAACTAAATGTTTGGAAGAGGCAGATCTTCGATTGAATGTAAAATAATTGAGAAAATAAGTGTTCACTATCTGATTTCATGAGATGACTAAATTTTATTAATAATATTATTATTTTTATAGAGAAAAATTCTAGAGGACAAAAGTGATTTTACTATTCCTGACTTACAACCACTGACTGTATATTGTCTCAAAGCCAGAGCACACCTTGTGGATAAAAAACAAAATAAGAGCACTATTTTTAGTGATGTTGTGTGTGAGAAAACAAAACCAGGTCAGAATCTTTTACGTCTTTTTTAAATGTAACTAGACTTAATAAAAATAATTCAATTCTATACACTGAAAATTCTAAGATATTTTCTCTTACTGTAAAAGATAAATGTTTTCTTCATGAACTACCCTGTTTTGCCATGTATAATGTACACTTTTTGCCCAAATTTTGAGAGAAAAATAAGGGTGTAAATTGTATATGTGTACTACTAATTCTGTTACCTATATAAATCTTCTTAATTCTTTTATTTATGCTTATGTGTTAAAAGTACAACTCTAGAAAGCAATAACGATATCTGTATGCAAAGTAATACCCTTCAGAAGACGCTGGTAATGTAGAAAATGAAGACAACAGTACTTCTGACATTGGCAGTGTGCAACGCTCTTGATCTTCTATGATGTATCAATTTTGTAAATTTGTTACTGGTGCATAAAAACTTGTACCTTGTATCAGTTATTGTGTTTTGTAATTGTTCCATAAAATTCTGTGTACCATTATGTTAAAAAATAAATGCTTCAATTCCATTATAATCCAAAAAACAAATAACCTAAATATAAACAAATAAAATTGTGAATTAAAACATTAAAATGAAAGTTTTTGTTTTCCTGAAAGTTTGGGCCAAAAATATGGGTGTGTATTACAAACAGGAGTGCATTATACATAGTGAAATACGGTATATGAACCAAATGTAGACCTTTAAGCTAAGTCTCTCGGTTTTAGAAAATACTTTTCATGCTTAATTCAGTGTTTTTTGAATGCTTTATATTTAATTCATTATCTGTATAATTTCCTTAATGTATTGCTCCTTGATATTTAATAAGACCATTCATTTCTATTTTTATGTAATCCTTAATTTAATTATCATGTGGGAATCACTTTGTTCAGCTGTGAATTTTTTTTTTTTTTTTTTTTTTTTAGTGTGGGAATGATCTAGTCTTACTTTGTATCTTACAGTTTCTAGTGTTCTACTGTTTCTGTGTTGGCTTAGTCACAGAATATTTTCTAAATTTTGCTAGTTTTAGAGGTGCTAAAGATCACTGGGATGTCTGGGTCTATATGTCAGTGTCGTACTTTTCCCTACGAACCTCTTATTTCAGTTCCCAGGCCCATCTTTAATGTAAACATCATTGCCTACAGTTGTTTCAGATTCAGGGCTACCAGAAGTATTTTTAAGGGTACTATGTCATAGATTTTATATCCTTTTTGCTAGTCTTTCACACAGAAGCTGTCAGCACTATTAAGACATTTGAGTGTCAAATCATACATTAATGCTAAACATCATTTTTTATGTACTTTAAGGGAATACTTCCAAGAGCTGGCTGGTAACTGGCGTTTGCATTGCGTTATTTGCTCTCCCGGCTGTCGTGTACATTGGGAAAGTCGTCCTGAAAGGCATCAGCTATGTGTTCTTCCCATCACTTAAACCTTCCTCCACCATAGATAAGGTACGTTACTTTTCTTTGTCAACATCTAGGAAATAAACAGGAACTGTTTGATTTCAAAAGAATGTTTACATTTTCTTAATATCCAGAAAAAAAATACAGACTGATTTGGGTATATTCTTCTAAGTTTTAGTAATTTAACTTTAGAAATGGTTATTTAATATAATAACATAGCTTGGGATGGTAAGGCTTGTCCTTAATCTCATATTTTTCTAGCAGCTTACAGACTGTGGCATTTGTTTTACAATTTAAAGTCTTTATGATGCTTCACGGTACAGTCCTCAACTTAGAGTGGTTTGACATAATTTTTCAACTTTATGATGGACTTATAGGAGTATTAAACGTATTTTCAGCTTACAGTATCTTCAACTCAACTATGGATTCATTGGGACACACCACCATTGTAAGTCACGGAGCATCTGCATCCAAAAGACTGATATATTCTGTCCACGTAGGAAGAATATTCTTAGGCTGAGATCAATAATAGCATGAAAGTTTTTTAATTTAATGACACCTTACATTTTTCGTTTGGTGCTCCTGTGAAATTAGCCTGTTTAACACAAGCACTAAATACCCAAGGCCAAAGCATAGAATCTGCCCAGGGAGAGACACGCATGTGCTCACCCAGGTGAGTTTCTGGTTCCTTTGAGGGACGGTGAACTTGAGCAAATCACCTAAGGGTAGTTGAGTTCCTACCCCTAGACTAACTATAAAATATAGCCACTAATACTACCCCACAAGGATGTGGAAATCTTAGGAGGAATTAAAATAATAATAATGTCACCCCATGAAGTTGTGCAGAACAAAGGAGATAAAGCATAAGTTTTTGCACTCTAAACGTACTCAGTATGTATTAACTATTTTACTCTTAGACGTCTGAGTTTTTTAATATTCCTCTATGACTCTTAACATTCATAGCTGTTGTTTAAAATATAGACTTAAAACTAGCCAGTTATAATAACTAATTTTTATTATTGGTTAAACTTAAAAAAATTTCTCACTTGTGCGTCTCTTGGATATCTGTGGATTAAATGTAAAATTTAATAAAATTTTTATAACCCCTGGTGCCCTCCCCCTGCTGTCCTCCCCGGGCTGTTCCACCCTGCTCCTGAGAGCACAGTGCACCTTCTTAGGGCTTCTCCATACACTCACCAGGTACGGTGTTCAGATGCAAATGACCTCATTAATGACAATTTTATTATAAACAGTGCCATGCAGTTGGTATGTTGTTCACTGACCTTGACATGCATGCATTTCTAAAGAATGAACTTAGAAACAAAAGTTATTATAATTAGAAAAAAGTTTTTATTTATTTTTTTTTAATTATTTTTATTTTTTTTATTGTTAAATCATAGCTGTGTTTATTATTTTAAATAACCTATTTCTGTTCTTTCCCTTTTTTAAATTAGTATTTCTGTGAATGGCCATTAGAGAATCTTCTGCTTTCACCTTCTGAGGAACAAACTGAAAAATGTTTTATAATTAAAAATGAAAACACAGTTATTACGGTAGAAGAAACTAATCAAATTGATGATGATTACAAAGCATACAGTTCCCAATCTAGTCAAGATTCAGGAAACTATTCTAATGAAGATGAAAATAGTGGAAGTAAACTAAGTGAAGATCATCTAGACCAGGAAACGGTATGACCCGAAGTGAACTCCATGAGGTAGTAGGTCATTTCATGGGAGTTACACTGGGAACCTGAGCTCCTTGTTTCCCTCAGTAACTGTGAAAAGGAAATTTGCTTGTTGGGGAAGAAAAGACATCTTCAGATCATAGGTCCTAACAACACAGGCAAGCATTTAACTATTTAAAAATGAAATTACAGGTGTTGGGAGAGAAGTACCCTACATTCTTTTCCATGTGTAGAATCTTGAAAGACCTATCATTGGACTTGTCTTTGATGAGATAAGTCAAACAAGAAGATGACCTCCCCGTCTTTCTCCTGAAAGCTCAGATCCCATGGTGCTAGCTGTGCCCTGTAGCTCAGGACGGTTTTTGTGTTCCTATTAGTTACCCTCACAGAGGCTACAGACTATGGCGGGTGTCAGCTGTTTGTCTTTATTCCCAGCATTATAGTGCTGCTTTCTCAGAAGATATTTAGAACATCTCATCTTTTCTTTTAATACTGATGTAAGCCCTTTGGAAATTTATTTAGGCTAGCCTTGACACCCTGATCCCTTGGTTTTCTGAAGAGTAGCTTACCCAAGAAAACAGCCAGAAACATGATTCTTAAAAATGTTCAGGGAATTCTTCCCATTTACCCCTAGACCATTGGCCTCTATACCATAGTTACTTGTCCTTTACATGGTCTGGGATGAAAACCAGGTAATCTTTTACTAAGCATTAACACTTACTGATTCATAACTTACTAGAACAATAGCTTCTGATTAGAATTTGCAATTACTAAAGTCATAGAAAATGGCTAACTAACTAGAGAAGTCACTTTTAAGATCTGAAAGTGTTACTTCCAGGTTACGGGTTAGTCACAGTGTATGCAAGAAATCTTGGAAACCAGAAAATGCCAGTGAGACAGAGGTAGAATATTTCAGTAGGAAAGAAGCAAGGACTTTGGTGAAAAAAATAAGAATTTTTACCAGAGGTATTTGTAGCACTTCCAGGCCAGTGTTAAAAGATGCGTCAGCGTGGACATCCTGAAGCACCTTTCTCTCTCAGAAAAAGGACAATGCCAGCATTGACATTGACAGACACCGGTGAAGTTGTCGGGCCCCTAAGATACGTGAACACCTGTCGTGAAATTCTGAGACCATCTGTGGTTTTCAGCAAACAAGCACCTGCTGCATCTCATCCTTCATTGTTCTACATTTTGCTTAATCAGATGTGCTTAGTCATGAGATGTTTTGTTTTTTTTTCTGAACAATAGTTTACTTAGAAATACCATGCACGTAGGGGCAATAATAAACTGCCTCAAAATTATAATTTTGGTAGTTCTTAGAAAGACTAGATATAATCTAAAGATGTATGTGAAAGACTTATATCATTAGAGCCATAAATAATGTGACATTAATACATAACACATTCTAACATTACTATGTGTACGTTAACATACATGTATATGTGACTAGTGACATGGGCCTATAAGCACATACAGGTTATAACATATGCCTGTATGTGAATCCTACACACACACACACGATGTGGACCTTATTCTGTTAGTATGGCCATAATTATAATAAGAATATTAGAAATGCCTCAGAAGTATGGACTTTAAGAATCTGTCCAGAATTTGGAATCTCTAAAAGAGGTAGCTTAAAAATATAATTTTGGGCAGCGCCTGTAGCTCAAAGGAGTAGGGTGCCTGCCCCACATACCGGAGGTGGCAGATTCAAACTCAGCCCCAGCCAAAAACTGCAAAAATAAAAAAATAAAAGTATAGAGTTTGAGGCTTGGCACCCATAGCTCAGTGGTTAGGGCACCAACCATGTGCATCAGAGCTGTTTGAGGTTGCTGTGAGCTGTAACGCCACGACACTACGCAGGGTGACAAGAGTGAGATGCTGTCTCAAAATATATATATACATATATATAGTTTAGAGTTTGAATCTTTCTCCCCCAAAAGAGACTGACATTTAAAGCAGCCTCAAATTGCTCTTAAGAAGTCAGAAGCTTTCCCTCTCTCCACTCCCTCCCCCGTAACCTTGTGAGTGACATGTTATATATGTATTTGTATTTGATGTATGTCTTCCACCCACGCTAGAATTGGAAGCTCCATGAGAGCAGAGACTTAATTTTATTCATTACTGTACCCCCAGCACCTGTGACAGTGCAGTGTTGCACACAGAGAAGGCACCCAGGATATAATTCTTAAATGAATGAAATCTGAACTGTGAACCAGGGAGTGTTGCTGACAGTGTTTTATTGGGTTGTAGAGGGACGTAACCATGTTTTTGGTGTTCCTGTGCAATAGACTTATATGTTTTATTTCATTTGTATTTTTATTTTGAACCTTCCTGCTATTATACAATTTTATATAATAAAACACTGGGTCTGAAAGTCTTTGGTTTTTGGCATTTTTTAGTACTTGAACTTAATAATTATTTTATTTTAAGTTACAGACATTCTTACTCTGTTGCTCAGGCTAGAGTGCTGTGGCATCATGACAGCTCACAGCAACCTCACACTCCTGGGTTCAAGTGATCCTCGTGCCTCAGCCTCCCAACTAGCTGGGACTGCAGGTGCCCACCACAACGCCTGGCCAGTTTTTCTATTTTTAGGGGGGTTTCGCTCTTGCCCAGGCTGGTCTCAAATTCCTAAGCACAAGTGATCCTCCCATTCAGCTTCCCAGAGTGCTGGGATTACAGGCCAAACTTGTAATGTCCAGCCAAACTTAATAATCTTATACAGCAAAGGCACTAAAGCTGATTCCTTTAAAGGGTATTCGTAACAGAGGGGACTGTGTCCTGTGTCAGATATTCTAGGGCTCCGTGCTGAGCACGCTGACGCTGCACAGCACTGTCCCACAGAGCCTGTGAAGGCAGAGCATGTTTTTTTTTTCATGCTCTCAAGACTGGACTGAACATGGCTTTTAGGTGCAAATTTGTGGCAGTATCGCATAGCCTTGCTCTCTCAAATTAAACTGCCTTTCCCTTACAAACACTTCTCTCAGGACGACTCCGTTCCATGGAGGCTCCTCAGTCTCACAGGGAAACATCCCTCTCCTGCCATCGAGACACTTTGGACTCAGAAGCTAGACACAATCTGTATTCATGCTGGAAACCCTTCTGTGTTTGTGTTTCTAAGCTTCCTTGAGTTCTTTTTCACAGTGGACAGGGTTATAAATTATTAATAAATAAATTATCGGATACTCAAGAAATGCTCTGTTACTTAGCAGTGACAAATTAATAACTTCTCTTTTTACTTTTTTTTCTTGGGGTTAGGCTGATGACAGAATTATAAGTCTTGAGGGCAGGTCTTGGATGTTTGTGGAATAATATCCGTATTGATGGAAAATAGCACCATCTTCCTCTGAGGGGAGCAAAGGCAAGAAGGGAGAACTGGATAATGTCTTTCATGCGGAGAAGTGCGATTCATCTCCACTTGCAACTCAAGCTCTAGCAGGAGGTATTTTGTGAATGAAGAAATAATGATGAGGGTGAAAAAAGAAAAAGTGACAGGGTAGATATTCTGGCTTAGAAAGAAAAAAGTCCTGAGGAAAGGGAGGGAATTGAAAAATTAAACTACTCAACAGCTTGATTACATTGAACATTCCTTCTCACGATGACTCACCACCCCCATCCGCTTCCCCCAGAGTTCTCTGGATCCATCATAGAGGAAGAATTTTTTAAATCTGTTTTCCTATGTTTCCAGTAAAAAGTCCATTTTTCCAAAACTAGTCCTTAAATATGTAGTAGCTTAATGCCTTTTGTTTACTATCTATTCCCAAATTAATACTCTAGAATTTTACTTATGGAAAGAAGTTACTACAGTTTTATACTGTAAAGGTACATCATGCACAAAAATCCCAAAAGACCTCCACTGTACGCACATAGTGTCCCTCACCTGCGCCTGTTGTGTCTAGCATGCTCGCTGTAAGAGATTTCATATCATTTGGCTACGTCTGCCTTCTATTGCATGGCAAGCTCCATGAAAGCAAGAACTTTTTTTTGTAACTTTTGCAGCTGACACTTGGAAATTAAGTCTTTAATATGACTTAGTAGGGGCATTGAAGGCACGGACTTTGACTGGATTCACCACTAGGGGGCAACAAGCCACCCTGGTCGGGCTCAGGACTGCCTGCTGTGTCCCTAACAGGTACAATGCACACAATCCCGGTGAGGGGCACACTTGTAATTTTAATTCAAACTGTATAAAAGCAATCCATGTAACCAAAACTTTCGTATCCCCAATAATATTCTGAAATAAAAAAGAAAGGTATTCTTACCCAGCTGTCATAAGGAAAGACAAATAAGTCAGGTTTAGTTGAATATGCATATCATTGGAGGTTGCTACATGTAGCAAATAAAAATACAGAATACTCAGTTAAATTTGACTCATGTTTGAATATCAAGTAAATATTTCTCTTTAGCATGTCCCTAATATTGCATGGGATATAACATTAAAACTTTTTGGCATTGTATGATGCTTTGAATGTGCTGGCATTTTACTTACAGAAAGACATATTCATGAATTTTTTAGTATAAAATGGTATCATTCCCTCTTTGAAATCTTTAAAATTACTTCTACCACATAGATATAGAAGTCACCTTTGTGCTGCATCTGTAATTTCAGATAAAGAACAATTATTTGGGACATGCTTACACTAAAATAATATTCACTCATTTATCTGAAATTCACATTTAATTGGGTGTCATATTCTATCTGGCAATCCTACTAACGTTAACCCTCAAAAGTACTACTGGGCCCACAAAGCCCCCCCCAAACCAGTATAAATAATGCTTTATACATGTTGGGCATCCAGTGGACCCCAGCGTGGGACAGTGGTCAGCAAGGGAGACGGCACTGAGGAAAGAAAGAGAAACTTGCACCAAATGTAAGCCTGTAAGGGTATACACTATTTCATGTGCCTGGTGGCAGCATGAGAATAACGCAGCCCCTGTCCTGTTTCCCAGACTCTTTATTTGGTACATAATAGCATCTACTTGCAAGAACATACAGCAGTCAGTAGTCAGCACTCAAGAATGAGAGATGGGAAATTACAGCCCCTAGGAAGGTTGAGTAAAGGGTAAACAAGGACATAGGGTAATGGAACATCTAAAGTGGTCAGATAACGGTGTAACCAGAAGAGAGAGTGCTTAGAGCATCTCATCTCCATAGACATCTCAGCTGTCTACCAACTGGTCTCAGCTGCCTGCACTGCTGATCTCCCCATGCAGGGATAGTCAGGTAGACATTCCCCCACCTGAGCACTTTACCCTGAGTTGGAAGGTCCATGAGGAATTCAACCTGTTTACCTCCCACATATACAGAAATTTATATTAGCTACATTATGGATAACAGGTTGAATTTACAATTTTAAAATGGTTAAGAAAGTTAATATTACAGACATCATATAGTCAGAAAAATAAATGTGTTCCACTGTAGTTCTGTCCTAAGGACAATGAGTACAGAGAAACACATCCTTCTTTGGTGTGCAGGCTTTTCTGAGGAGTCTGACTGTGATCACGTGGGGATTCACATGTCAGCTACTTCTGAGCTTATCTGAGCTCCTTAAGGTCAGGAATTGCATTCAGTTTGATTCCTTAAGCCAGGTGGTGCCTGGTATACGGGAGTGGTTGCTCAACAGCGTTCTGTTGAACTGAAATGGATTCCTTTTTCAGGTATCCTTCAGGTATCCTACTCTCCAGGGGTAGGATTACTTGGCCAAAAAGCAGTAATATTTTTTTGACATCTGATTCTACTGTATTGCATTTATTTGTTATTTCTATTTTGCTTACTCAAGACTGTGCCCTCTTTACCATCCTCAGCAGTACAGTTCCTGATCTACTAAGAAATCAATACATTTAGCTGAGTAAATGGAACTCCCAACTCCCCTCCTGCCAAGTAAATGCATCCTTTTGCCCAAACCGGAAATCTCTGGGGTATCCTTGGCTGCTTCTTCCTCACTCCTGATCCAGTCCTTCAGGTCCTGTCCATTCCTACTTCTAGAAATTTCTTGTGAAAGGTGCAAGCAGTGGCACCCAGAGAGGAGACCAGAGATGTCCAGGCCAAGTTTATTGACAGAGGAGGGTAACCCGCCAGGTAATGCAAAGGTGGCCTCTGTGACTGGGGAAAGTTAGACACCTCTTTTATATGGGGTCTGGGGAGTGGGCAAGTTTCACAGCTTGCCTGCAAAGTTAGGGCCCTTTGGCGTGAACTTTTGGGGGGGCTTACTAGGTCTTTTGTGTCTTTGTCTTAGGAGGAGCAGAGGAGGAAGAGGAGGAAGGGTTCATGTGTGGCTACTTTAGGTCCCCCACCCCACCCCCAGCATCTTAGAGCCTCCCAGTTCTACCCCACGGCCCCACCTTGCCCAAGCCTCCATCTTTCCTCACCCGGACAGCCACATACTGGCCTCCTCTCTTGTCCTTTTCCTGAGCTTCACCACCCCCAGCCCAACCATCCTGTCCTGCTCCATTCTGGGAGTGGTTCAGGCTCCAGCCCACCTTGGATTCATGGCACATTCTTCCCACCTGGAAGCCTCCCCCTTCCTTTCTCCTCACCAAGTTCTCAACCTCAGTATCTGTTCTTCAGCAATGTCTTCACTGGCCCTTGGGTCAGCCATCCTCCTGTGACTGGGCCAAGTCCTCCACCCAGCTCCTGCAGCACCTCCTGCCTCCATGACACCCTGGAAATGTTTGTTTGGTGACTTTGGCCCTCCCAGACTGTCAGCTCTAGGAAGGCAAGGACTGGGACAGTCTTGGTCACTAGAGTGATCCCAGGACATTTCCTGTATTGGGGCACTCTGTTGGTAGAAGCATGTGTTTATAATTTTTAATTTCTCTTGATCACTTGTCCCTTTCATTATTACAAAACATCATTCTTTGCCTCCAGTAAAAATGTTTGTCTTAAAAGTATATTTTATCTGACATTAGTAAAGCTCCTGCACCTGTCCTTTGGTGGTTATTTACATGCTATATCCTTTCCCATCCTCTTAAGGTGGGTATTTTTTTTTTAAGCCTCTCAGTTGATCCTGAGGTGCAATTAGGGCCAGCAACTACCAGAACAAGCCCCTTAAGCTAGGTGAGCAAGAACAGTCCTCTACCATCAGACTTGTTTATTTAGCAGAGTGTTTTTCAAACTTGAGAAATGTTTAGTTGCCTTTAAAGGAAAAAAGAATTTTTTTCTTTGGCACCTCCTGGTATTGACAAATTATTTTCATTATAATATTACTTAAATATGTGAATTCAAAACTAAATACATACAACTTTCAGTGTGCAGCTCTGATACAACCATGAAACTAAATCCAATTTATGAATTAATTATAATCAAACTGCAAAACAAAATTAAAGCAAAAAAAGTTGATCCAATGTTTAGAATGATGTTATATTGTTGAAATCGAATGGCCCCTGACACAGTGAACCTGGTCAGGGTGAAGGTTCTTTTGAATTCAGCAGGGCTTGCCTATCGCAGCCCCGAAATGAACCAATTCAGCTGTTGCTTTTTTCATCAAACCATAATGAATCCCTTATTGTATAGCACACAGTTAACACCACTTGGCCACATTTGGCTGGAACAGATCATATTAAGGTGGTTTCTGTTTATGTCCCAATACCAGGAAATGGTCAAAATAGCACTAATGTGCCTCAAGAAAATCCTAAACAAACACAGTAGGTTCATTCTGATGGTTCCAAAATATACATATATTAATTTTTTAAGGTTGCCATCAAAGTGAAAGTGAAGTTTTACATTTCTGGAAGGACCTCACATTGTTTTTTGCTGATGTTGCTGTTGTTTTGGCTTTTGATTAGTTTTAACTTTTAAGCTTATGCGAGTGTAACCAACCTCGTAAGAGTGGTCAGGGATTATTCCCTACACTTCCAATGTAAACTCAAATTTTAGGTTCTTTGGAATAAAACAGGTGTTTTACTATTTACAAGGTTATTTCTGGGCTGTGCAAATTCTCCTTGTTTTGTTTGTCTTTTCTCTGAATTCCTCTACTCCGTCTCGGCTGCCGCTATCAGGCAGACGGAAAGCACAAAGACACTTTCCATGCATCTGCACAAAGACACTTTCCATGCATCTGCAGTAGTAAGTCTGCAGGATGAAGAGCACTGGCTTGGAACTTGAACCGTGCGCCTCAATCCTTTCCAGGGGGCCTCTGTGGATCCCCAGGTACTGTTAATCCTCAGAAGATATTTACTTGAAGTATGTTATACAGGGAGTTTCTTTGTGATTATCTCATTTTGTGCAACAAGGAAAGGAAAATAAAAGTAAGAATCTTGTACTGGTCATCATGAACTGACCCAGAAATGGTCTGGTGGTTGATTTCACTAAGCAAGATAAAGCAGTTGTGGCTCGGCACCCGTAGCACAGTGGTTACAGCACCAGCCACATGTACCCTGGCTAGCTAAACAACAATGACAACTGCAAAACAAAAAAATAGCCAGGCGTTGTGGCAGGTGCCCATAGTCCCAGCTACTTGGGAAGCTGAAGCAAGAGAATCACTTAAGCCCAAGAGTTGGAGGTTGCTGTGAGCTGTGATGCCACAATGCTCTACTGAGGGTGACATAGTGAGACTCTGTCTCCAAAAAAAAAAAAAAAAAATATATATATATATATATATATATATATAGCAGTTGAGCAAATACTTAGCCATGACTACCAGCATCTATTAATGAACAATAATTTATAGTAAGTGAGTTGTTGAGAAGGAAGCTCCACATCTTTAGTAATAGCCTTGGAGAGGGTGGGCAGAAGGAGCCCTCCCGTCTGGTATAACTGCACTGCACACCCTCTGGCTGAGATGACTTGTTAAGCGATGACTCAGCCCCTTAATCTCACTGAAGGCAGGATACAAAACAGTCTGAGCCGAGGTCCAAAACAGATGACTAATACTTCAGCGGCTCCTGCCCTATCCGCCCCCAGGGAGAGGCCAGACCAGGCAGTGTCACCTGGAGGTGATGGCCAGGGTGGAATGTAGGGACAGGGTTTGGTAACACTGCTTCCTTCTTTATCCACTGTTCCTGAGAAACAGCTTGTGCAGTTCCCTTCCACAGAGCACTGTGTAAAGGGTTTAGTTCAATTCACTCATGAGGGAAGGTTTTGCGAGGACTGGACTGGAATGCTTTCGTCTTCACTCAATTAATTAACTCAGGGACCATATAAAACAATGATTAACCCCTTTTAGAACATGGAAGAGAACAAATATAACTTTCCCCCAAAGAGTAGGCAAATTAGTTTGTTATGTAGACTCTAAAATTCTCTTCTGGGTGGCCCTGTGGCTCAAAGGAGTAAGGCGCCAGCCCCATATGCCAGACGTGGTGGGTTCAAACCCAGCCCCGGCCAAAAACTGCAAAAAAAAAAAAAAAAAAAAAAGAAAGAAAGAAATTTAATGTTCTCTTCTAAATTTCTTTTCAACAAGCCATGAGATGGTATCTCCGTATGTTTTACGGGGAGGGGTTTGTCTTAGGCCTAATTTTTGTTACTGAAAATACTCTACTTGCATCTCACTGAGAATCTGTTCAGAGCAACATTAAAACTTTTTGAAATTTTTTTTTTTTTTTTTTTTTTTTTTGAGACAGTCTCACTTTGTCGCCCAGCTTTGTTCCCCAGGCAAGAGTGCTGTAGTGTCAGCTCGCAGTAACCTGAAACCTGGGCTTAAGTGATCCTCCTGCTTCAGTCTCCCCAGTAGTGGAGACTTCAGGTGCCTGCCACAACCTATTTTTAGTAGCTGTTACCCTGGGTAGAGTGCTGTGGTATCATTGCTCACAGCAACCTCCAACTCTTGGGCTCAAGTGATCCTCTTGCCTCAATTTTTCTATTTTAGTAAAGACGGGGTCTTGCTTTTGCTCAGGCTGGTCTCAAATTCATGGCTGAAAGCTATCCACCTGCCTCTGCCTCCCAGAGTGCTGGGATTATAGGCATGAGCCACCACACCAGGCCTGGTCTTGAACTCTTGACCTAAAGGGATCCTCTGGGAAGGTTGTGTGTTTCCAGAAACTTGTCTATTTCCTCGACATTCTCTACTTTATGTAGGTAGAGATTTATGTAGTATTCGTGGATGATGTTTTGAATTATGTTATCAGTTGTAATGTCACCATTTTCGTTTAATTGTCCTTTCCCTTCTGTTTGTGGTTAGTCTACCAAGAGGTCTGTCAATTTTATCTTTTCAAAGGACCAACTTTCAGTGTTGTGGATCCTTTGTATTGTTTTTCTGCTTTCCAATTGATTTAGTTCTGCTCTGACATTTATTTCTTTTCCTCCACTAGTTATGGGTTTGGTTTGTTCTTCCTTTTCTAGGTCCCTTGAGGTGTGGCAATATGTTGTTAATTTATGATCTCTCTTTTTTGACGTATGTATCTAAGGGTATACATTTTCCCCTGAGGAATGCTTTTGCCGTGTTCCAAAAATTTTGATATCTTGTGTCCCCTTTGTCATCCAGTTCAAAGAACAAAACTGAACAGACATGATAATTAGCTCTAAGTCACTTTCCAAATCCTATTGCCCTTGGGGGCCTGGCCCCGGGGCCTTCCTCCTCCCCCCTGAGATGGTAGTTAGTTGCGGAAGATGGGATTACAGTGGGCAGCACTATGATGGGCCACCCTTGTCCTTCCAGGACGGGCAATTGCTCCAGGCAGTTCCAAAGCAAGGCACCAACTCTGTTCCTTAAGAAAGCCTAAGAGGTCCATATATTTTTTTCTTCTTCTTCTTTTTTCTTTTTTTAATAAAACAGTAATTATTTTAAAGCCAGGCACAGTGGCTCATACCTGTTATCCCAGAACAACTTTAAAGAGGCTAAGTAGTATCAATCATGGCTGACTGCAACCTCAGTCTCGTGAGCTGGAGCAATCCTCCAATCTCAGTCTCCCAGGTAGCTGGTACTATAGAAAAGCACCACCACGCCTGGCTTATTTTTCTGTTTTGGGGGGGGGTTTTGTTTGTTTGTTTGTTTGTTTTTCTAGAAATGGGGTCTCAGTCTGGTCTTGAACTCCTGGCCTCCAGTGATCTTCCCCCTCAGCTTCCCAAAGTGCTAGGATTACAGATGTGAGCCACCACTCCCAGCCAACCCCAGAATTCTTAGTATTTCCTACAACCAGGAACTTTTTCCTACATATTCACAAAATGGCCACTGATATCAGGCAATTAATACTGACACATTTCTACCTTCTTATCCTCAGATCTCAGCCAAATTTATCCTGTCATTTTTGTAATGTCCTCTATGAGCAAAAGGATCTAGATCAGAATCATGTGGCACATTTAGCTGTTGTGTCTCTTTAGTTTCCTTCAGTTGAAAACAGTTCCTCAAATTTTCTTTTCTTTCTTTTTGTTTTTTTTTTTAAGACAGAGTCTCACTTTGTTGCCCTTGGTAGAGTGCTGTGGCATCATAGCTCACAGCAACCTCAAGCGAGCCTCTTGCCTCAGCCTCATAAGTATCTGGGACTACAGGTGCCTGCCACATCTCCTGGCTGGTTTTTAGAGACAAAGTCTCTCTCTTACTCAGGCTGGTCTTGAACTCCTGAGCTCAGCCTCCCAGAGTGCTAAGATTACAGGGGTGCCTCACCATGCCCGGCCTCAGTTTCTCAATTTTTCCTTGACTTCCATGACTTTCTTTAATACTTCTGGATATTACAGACCATTATTTTCTAAACTATTCTTTAATTTTAGTTTGTCTGATATTTTCTCATGGGTAGAATTGGGTTCCACATCTTTGGCAGCAATAGCACAGAACTGATGCTGCGTCCCAGCACTTCCCAGCTGGGAGTCTAGGCTTTGAACCATCCTAATATTAACTCATGGTTTACTGTGTTATTCAATGAGCTATGTTCCATCACACTCACATTATTTTTATACTCATATTATCACTAATTTGGCTATGAGGACTCTTCAAGCTGGCTTCTCTGTTGCATCATTCTCTGCGTACTTCTTTGCTTTCTGATGTAACAGGTACCACCCAGCTAATTTCTCTGTTTTTTATAGAGGTCTCACTCTTGCTCAGGCTGGTCCCAAACTCCTGGCCTCAAGTGATTCTCTTGCCTCAGCCTCCCAAAGTGCTAGGATTATAGATGTGAGCCACCATGCCCAGACTCTTAAGTACTATTATCCTTTAATCTCAGAATGTCTAGGTTTGTTCCTCTGTCATTCTATTTCTACTCACTTTGCTGTATGACTCAGAAGATTTTGAGATAAGAAGAGTAACACAGAGGGTGGTGCCTATGGCTCAAGGAGTAGGGCGCTGGCCCCATATATGGTGGTGGCAGGTTCAAGCCCGGCCCCCGCCCAAAACTGCAAAAAAAAAGAAGAAGAAGAAGAGTAACACAGGAAAATGGGGCAGCTGGGGTTAAAGGAGCATGCTGCCCTGAGCAGCCCACATAGCAGAAGGCAAGAGCATGGCTACTTTGAACCACATCCAGGCATTCTATAGAGAGTCATGAATAACCAGAGAGGCTGTAACTAGTCTTTGTAGAAGTCCAGTCTCCCCCAAGTGGAGCACTTGAATGCCCCAGTCTTTGGAGAGGCCTTGTAGCTCCTAAGAGTTTGTGTGATCTTCCCCATAGCAGAGGCGTGTGGAGAGGTAAGGTGGGGTTAGGTTGAGTGAGTCTGGAAGGCTTTGCTGAACCTTGGCCAGGCCCAGAGGTCATCTTCCTGGCCAGTAGGGGGAGCCGCTGAGAGGAGGATCGAGCTGGCTCTCAACGCCAGAGAGGCTGCTTATGAGGGAGGGGCTGCACGTCCCAGCCTGGCTGCGGGGAGAGAGCTCCGTCCTCTCGGGCTTCCCCTGCCCTTGGGCCCAGAACACTCTGTACTTGGTGTACTCGGCTGCTGTGGCACTGGGGGCTGAGATCTTCCCTGCTGGAGGACCTCCCCTACCCAATGCGTGGTTTTCCCATGGGAGGGAAGGAGGAGCGCTTCCCCAGTTCACCACGTCTTGAACCCACATTTCTCTTTTCTTTTCTTGATTTCTTGATTTCTTTCCTTCTTTTTCTTTTTTTTTTTTATTGTTTGGGATTCATTGCAGGTACAAAGAATTAGGTTACACTGATTGCATTTGTTAGATGAGGTCCCTCTTACACGTGTGTCCTGCCCCCAAGAGGCGTGCCATACACCAGGACAGTTTTCTCACGTCAGTTCCGCACATGTGGGCTTCCCCACCCTCCAAGTCCAGCTCCTAATTCCCTGTCCCTAAGTCTCCCAGAGGCCTGCTCAAGTCTTAGGGGTACAGGATCTGACCTGTTTCACCCACTGGCACAGATCTCTGCTAAATGCTGGTGGGCAGGGAGTTCCTATATGGGGCACATCGGGTCCCTGCAGGACCTCAAGGGGAATGGCATGGGCCCTAGTCTCTGTGCCAGCTGTGGGGAGGCAGCTGCTTATCAAATTTTCTGCTCGCTATGTTCCATCACACTCACATTATTTTTATACTCATATTATCACTAATTTGGCTATGAGGACTCTTCTGCCCAGTGAGTGTGGGTGGGGAAGGAGGGAGGATAAGGGTCTGAATGGGAGAAAGCCAGCTGTCCAGCTTCTCATGTCACTCTCCCTGCAGGGGAACCCCGCATAAAATGTCCACGCTCTGGGATCATGCAAGTTCTCCCCACAATTCCATGGTGGCTGCAGTGCTTGGGTTTAGGGGGTGGAAAGGCTTCTCAGTAACTTGGTACCTGGTGATCACAGAAGGATTGTGAGAGGGAGAAAGGGATTCCCCCTAACATCTTCCGGGGACTCCAAGCCTCCCTGGGTTTGGTCCTAGCTGATAATCATTTTCTCCTTCATCCTCTTTGTCTCTGCTTCACCACTTTCCTCAGTGAGGTCCCTAGTAGGCTCTGGCACTTTCCTCACTGAAATTCACCTGTGTTGGATCCCCTCTCCCAAACCCCCCTATTCAAAACCTTTCCTCCTCCACAGGGTAGTCCCACAAGTCAGGTCTCCAGTCAGCCATCCTTGGTTTCTCCTACCCTACCGCATTTTCTAAAAAAGGAATTAGCTATGAATGTTTTTATTTGTTTTAAAAGAGAAAATAAGAATTTAGGGGGACTCATTTGTTTGGTTTTATTTAAAATATTTCGATCACAGTTTAGCAGTTTTGTAAATATAGATTTCCACATTTAAATATGGCTTTTGCTAGCTGGCCAGGGTGGCTCCCACCTGTAAGCCTAGCACTCTGGGAGGCCAAGGCAGGTGGATCACCTGAGCTCCGGAGTTCCAGACCTACACAAACTAATGGAAATTAAACAACCTGCTGAATGATTACTGGGTGAAGAGTGAAATTAAGATGGAAATCCAAAAATTTGCTTGAGCTCAGGAGTTTGAGACCAGACTGAACAAGAGCTAGACACAGTCACTACTAAAAATAGAAACATTAGCTGAGCCTGGTGGTGGATGCCTGAGTAGTCCCAGCTACTCAAGAGGCTGAGGCAGGAGGATCACTTGAGCCCAGTAATCTGAGTTTCCTGTGAGCTAGATTGAGGCCGTGGCATTCTAGCCTGGGTGACAGAGCAAGACTCTGTCTCAATCAATCAATAAGACTTTTTCTGAGGAAGACCAGACCTTCACATTATTACACATTTTCACTTTCACGGGAGATTGTATTTTATTTTTTGTGGACAGTGTAACTGAAGAGTCAGGTGTGGGTGTTTTCAATACTGGACAACTCACCTGAATCATACACCAAAGTGAGTAGAAATAGATTGACAGGGAAGCAAACCTAGACATTCTAGAAAAACTAGCCAGACTTTGTGGCTGGCACCTGTAATCCCAACTACTGAAGAGACTGAGGCAAGAGAATCACTTGAGCCCAAGAGTTTGAGGTTGCTGTGAGCTATGATTCTATAGCACTCTACCGAGGATGACAGGGTGAGTCTGTCATAAATAAATAAATAAATAAATAAATAAATAAAATATTCCCCAATAAGGTCAAATAATTACAAGGATGTAGTTTCCAGGTTGTAAATATTAAAATTTTAAAATGAACTTGGTTTATCACTTATAAATGCACCCAATGGAATCTCATACCACAGCAGTGTAATATCTACCATTATCTACTTTGAAATTACAAAAACTCTTCTTGATTTGTTCTGAAACTTTACATCATTCCCTGGGAGGCTGAGGAGGGCCTCAGGAGTTTGCTCAGGAGTTTGAGAGCAGCCTATGCAAAAGTGAGACCCCGTCTCTAAAAATAGGCAGGCATTATGGTGCACCTGTAACCTGGCTATTTGGGAGGCTAAGGCAAGAGGATCTCTTGAGCCCAAGAGTTTGAGGTTGCTGTGAGCTTTGATGCCACAGCACTCTACTGAGGGTGACACAATGAGACTGTCTCAAAAAAAAAAAAAAAAAAAAAACCTGTACATCCTCCTTCCTTTTTCTCCTTGAATCCACGTTGTTCTTCCCATTGAAGTTTATCTTTAAGCAATGGATTTATCAGTCATCTACCATACAACTTTGCAACAAAAAAGTACATAAATAGATATGAAATTTCTTTTTTTTCTATGACTACAGACTCTAAATGTTTAAAATTTTTTCTTCTGGATTGAATTATTATTATAATTATTAGTAGTATAGAACTGACCAAAACAACCATCTTATAACTTTTAATAAATAATTTTTAAGCATAAAAAGTAAAATTCTATTAGAAATATAGCTCCTAATGAATTGAATAGAGCTGCTTCTTTCTTCATTCAATTAGTGCATGTTTCTACAGATGAAATGTTTCTTCCTGGCAGATGGAGACAGGATTCAACACCTCCACTCGTCCTGTTTTTCGTATTTTGAGGTGAGGTTATGCAAGGGGCCTGGAAGAAGTTTTGATGTATCACTCCCACTGTGTCTTTGAATTTTTTCTGACTTATAGGTCAAAAGCTGCTTAATGAACTTTCATCAGCAATTAGTTCTATCTAGTTGTTGAGTACCAACAGCTGCTAACACCACAAAAACAGAAACTATCCAACATTATACATCTCTAATGGAGAACACATCGGCGTATCAGGAGTAGTCTTGCCAAGAAATCTGTCTTTACCTGAGCTTAATCCAAGTGCTGACTTATAGGAAATACAGAAGGCAAAGAAATAGGCTACATGACACCACACAGATGCAATTAGCAAACTCCAGACTGTGAACAAATCTCTACAGCAAACAATCTGGTCTCACTAACAAATCAATCATGTTGACCCAAAACAAATCACTGAGGCAAAAATCTCAGTCAATGGAAGCTTATTAAGCCAAAGTTGAGGATGTGGGTGGGGAAAATGCAAACCATTGACAAAGCTCTGGCTGTTTTTCTGAAGGGGAATTTGGAAGTCGTCCGGTTTAAAGGCATACAGAAAGAAAAAAAGGCAGGGCAGCTAATGAGACAAAATTATTAGAAAATGTTAGAAGAGAAAATGGGAGTGAAGGAAGCATCATTTATATAGATGCACATGGGTAGGTGGAAGAACGTCTGATCCTATCTTATTTCTGTTCTGTACCTGTGAGGATGTCTGTAATCCTAGCATTCTGGGAGCCTGAGGCGGGTGGATTGTCTTAATACACTTCTAATGTATCATTAGTGTAGAATTGAACAGACCTCAGTTTTAGAAGCTAGACATATCCTGTAGAATGAAAGCTAAATTTGCATGTCATTGCTTATGGGAAGTTAGCAAAGATTTCCTGAATGAATGATCTGTGGGGCCAGTTCTTCACAGGTGCCTGAGGCCTTTACCTTCTCTTTTGCATAAGTTGGGAGGAAGGTTCCTGAGATTTTTGTTTTTATTATTTTACATTCTTCCCTGTTTTTCAAAATCTTTTGGAGAAAGCATTGTATCATAGAAGACATGTGTTCACGGTTGTATGTTTTATCTAATCCCACATCACTAGTAAGCCTACAGAGTCATGTCCCTCTGAAAGGAGAAAAATTAAATCAAGAAGGACCAATGTCAAAACTCTAGGCAAATAATAATAAAAACTCAAAAATAAGACTATGTCTTTTGTGCTCCTGGATACAGGAGCCAACTACAAAAGGGACTTTACCTAACAAAGGTAAACATTGTGACCTAATCGTTAATATCCTCATATTAATCTGAAATAAACAAACAAACAAAACCCCTCAAAAATAATAAACAAGGCTAGAATCTAATGATGAATTTACTATGGATTTTTTGAAACATAATTTTTTCTCTCCAGTTCCCCATGTTTACCAAAGACAGATAATATTAGGACCAAATTATGAGTAACATAAATTTTAGTCTTATTATACTTGACTAGATTATATGCATGAAGTGCAACAAGAATAATTGTTGGCCATATAGGCTTTCTCTTTTGTTTTTCTTTTTAATTGGCTTTGATAGAACTTTTTATTTTTTTTGCAGTTCCTGGCCGGGGCTGGGTTTGAACCCACCACCTCCAGCATATGGGGCGGCACCCTACCCTTTGAGCCACAGGCAATACCCAATGGAACTTTTTCATAAGATATTTCAGGTTAGACTTAGAAGCCTCTGAAGCCAAGCCAAGGATTTAACGGTGCCTGTAGATACCTGTATGGACTGGGTGAATTCCTCTAATTCTCAAAGTCCCCAAGTAACTTGGGAGTTCCTGTATCTATCAGAAAGTGACATTAAAAGTTACCACAGTCTGAAAATGTTATAGATGAGGTACCAGGTTAGTTTGTTAAAGGGCTTTTTAAAGTCAATCTTAATTCTTCAAAGGATTCTGGGCATATCTGAAACATACTATTTTCCATCAACCATTGGTAAAATAACCAGAGTCTCTAATTCTGTCCTGTTACAAAGAAAGCAGATTCTTACTGAACTTACAGAAATACTACATTGTCTTAAATTAAAAATACTTACAAATATTTTCTAAATTCTAGAGAAATCAAGTAAAAAGAAAAGAAAATACTTTCAACTTTGCTGACAAAAATATACTTTTCCAGTCTGGGCACAGTGGCTTATGTCTGTAATCCTAGCACTCTGGGAGGCTGAGGCGGGTGGATTGTCTTAGCTCACAGGTTCGAGAACAGTCTGAGCCAGAGGGAGACCCCATCTCTAAAAATCTGCTGGGCGCCATGGTCCCAGCAACTTGAGAGGCTGAGGCAAGAGAATAGCTTGAGCCCAAGAGTTTGAGGTTGTTGTGAGATATGACACCATGACACTCTATCAGTAAAGTAAGATTCTGTGTAAAAAATATATACATATATATATATATATATATACATATACATATATATACTTTTCCAGTTTGTTATAAGCTGTACATATCTCAAATGAAGAAAACAATTTTTCTTGACTTCTGAAAAACAAAACACAAAAAGAATCAACAATATTTCAAATAAAAAGTCATTAAAAAAGAATTAGTTCGGGGTGGCACCTGTAGCTCAGTGGGTAGGGTGCCGGCCCCATATACCGAGGGTGGCGGGTTCGAACCCAGCCCCGGCCAGCTAAAACAGCAGTGACAACTGCAACAAAAAATAGCCGGCATGGCCGGCATCTGTAGTCCCAGCTACTTGTGAGGCTGAGGCAAGAGAATCACTTAAGTCCAGGAGTTGGAGGTTGCTGTGAGCTGTGTGAGCCACAGCACTTTACCGAGAGCTATAAAGTGAGACTCTGTCTCTAAAAAAAAAAAAAAAAAAAAAGAATTAGTTCAGTCCCATGTAATTAATCTTCTTGTTTGTTTCTTTGTTTGTTTCATTTTTGAGGTTGGGTTGGCAATCTTCTTGAATGCATCAGCTTTATAATTAGACTGTTGGAATTTTTTTCTACTCTAAACAGTATGATCTCCAAAAAAACAAAGAAAGAAACTTGGTTATTTCTTTGGAACACAATTTAACATAACCATAATTATTACTGATAACATACACTAAGACATATCAGAAATTGGAGAATCTCATGCACTTTTAGAACATATATTAATAATACGTTTATATAAAAACTGTTTCAGGATACACCATTCTCTTTAGCTAAAGTGAAACAAATTAAAAGTGGTTTGGGAAATGTTTCAGGTAATTCTGATAAGTATGTAAATGTCTTCCAAGAGTTAAGACAGCATTTTGACCTCTTGTGGAGAGGTATCATGTTGTTGATTAAAGATTGACTTTAAATGAAAGGAAGGAAGCCTTAAGAAAGGATAGAAAGTAGGGTGACCTTTTGGTTCATAATAATAGGTCCCCTGAAACAAGACCAGGTATTCCATGAAGAGACAGGCACCTCCCTACGCAGGACTCTGAGAATGTTTTGTTTTTTTTTTTTTGCAGGGACTCTGAGAATTGTTCTCAACTGCTTTCTATCACTTGGAAAAGGGACAAAAATTCCTCAGCTTTTCTTAAGTAACCTAGAAAGGCACCAGTTAACACCTGATTCTTCAGAAGGCCAAATTATTTTAAAGTGTAAATTCATTACTCAAATGGCTGCAGACATTAGAAGGAATTTACACAACTGGCTCTAGGACCTGACCCTAATTTGGAAAACTAAAAGCAGTCACACTGGTCTCTTATTAAGTAAGCCAGGGGAAAGGAGAGAAGGAAAAGACAGACGTGCTAGCCGAATGGTTCAGCCTGATAGGCGGGCCTCATCTGCTATGTAGAGGTAACTAATGGAGCTCAGCCTGTCCCCGGAAGTGAAGGCCTGCACGCAATAACTCATGCCTGTAATCCTAGCACTCTGGGAGGCTGAGGTGGGTGGATTGTGTGAGCTCTGGAGTTTGAGACCAGCCCGAGCAAGAGTGAGACACCCCCCCCATCTCATATATACATATATATTATATCCCAGCATTGTGACAGTACCTGTAGTCCCAGCTACTTGGGAGGCTAAGGCCAGAGAATGGCTTGAGCCCAAGAGTTTGAGGTTGCTATGAAATATAACACCATAGTACTCAACCTCATGGTGACTGAGACTCTGTCTCAAAAAAAAAAAAAAAGTCCAGTATGGTCTCTCGTGGCCCTGGCTCATCTTATCGCTGCCTTTGAGCCGCAGGTGCACCTGACTGTGGAAGGCCGGCAGAGATGCTTTCTCCTACCTGCACTTCTCTCAAGTCCTGGATTCTTGAACCCCAAGTCTGTAACTATACAAGGGGTATCTGGAAGGCCAATTACCAAATTTTCTCTTAACTCTTACAGTTGGGGATATTGGCTATTCTCACATGTTTTTCTAGTCATGCCTAAAAGTCTTAATTCCACTCTTAAGATTAAAGGCAGATGTTAACACTACAGGCTGTTGAAGAACTGTTGAAAGGTACAAGCATATGCTCAACCTGTTTGTATCAAATTTAAAAATCTTGCTTTTTACCTCTGGCCACAGTTGAAACTGAAGAACCTACGACCCAGACTCATGACACTGAGTCACACCCTCCCAGACCTGACACGCCCTACTTCTCATCTGAATGTTGAAAACCATTTAGTGACAAAGAAATGGCTTCAAGATTCACACTTCTCCTTCTCATAACCCTTTTGACTCCAACTTGGGGAAAGAGATAAGATATAATGCCCTTTTAATGAGACAAGATTGCTTGGGCTTACTTGGCTAAAAATGTTACCAATGCGTCTGATTTTCATCTTGCAGGAGGAACTCCTATAGATCAGGTATTTACATCTTGTTTAATAGGAATTTGTACTCCATAAGAAGCAGAAACTTCACTGTGTTCCATCACAACCAAGAATTTCACCTATCAGGATTTCTGTGGGCAGAGCAAGAGAGACCAAAGAAAGAGATGGGTTTTCTATCTGCCTTAAAACAGTTTAGAGAAGATTGTGTAAAGTTCTCAGGAGCTCTGCCTCCTATGTCAATTTAATAGCTTGCCCCCATGTCATAAGACAACTACAATATCTTATGCCCATAGGTATACCAGAATTCCTAAGGGATAGTTTGTGCTGTGTGGGCAGCAGGTTTTTTCTTATGCTCTAGCTAATGGCACTGGAGGACCCTGTTCTCTAGGGAGATTAGTAGCTTTCTTGCCAGGGCATAGGACTTAGGTAATACTGAAACTAAAAGGACCCAGCAGGCCCAAGATTTTAATGCCCCAGACGACTGAACCTGGCTGAGTATATTTCCTTGCCTTTCTTTATAATGCCAGCTATGGCAATTGAATTAAATGAGATGGATCAACCAGCTTCTGCCATTGTAAAAGCCTTGAACAACACCTCACAAGCTATTACCACCCTAAGCATAGAACTCGAACAAGTTCAGGAAACTGTCTCAGAAAACCAAGCAGTTATTATTTACTTTTTAGATATGATCACAGGTATGCAGAATTTAAAGGAAAGCACTGTTTTAACTTATTTTTTTAAATCCAGGTCTCCATTTTTCTTTTATTTTTTAAGTAATTTCTGTTCTTTACAATGTGGTATCACACACATACACCTATGTGCACTTACACACACGTGCACACACGGAGGAGTTGAGATGGACACAGAAACAAAGAGAGCCTCCAAACACAATTTTTCACAGATCCAAAGGTTACATTTATGTGCTTTTCAGTCATTACACGATGTACATACATGATCCATTTAATGATTTAAGCTCCCCAAGTGGTTAAACAATAAGGATTTCCTACAAAAGACTTGATGCAAAAGCTTTTAGAAGAAGAGTACTGTTTCCTGCAAAAACCAACCTCAGGTTTACATTTCTATTTACATATATTCCTTGAGAATACCACAGTAGCAGTGCATAAGTTCATTTCTGTAAAAAAGATCTGGATTATTTTCAAGAGACTCTTAATAATGCATTGTGATCTCAGATAAAAATCCTAAGACAAAATATCAGTTACTATGACAGTAACAGTTAAAACTGCATATATAGGCTCGGCGTCTATAGCTCAGCGGCTAGGGCACTGGCCACATACGTGGAACTGGCAGGTTCAAATTCGGCCCGGGGCCTGCCAAGCAACAATGACAACTGCAACAAAAAAACAGCTGGGCTTTGTGATGGGCACCTGTAGTCCCAGCTACTTGAGAGACTGAGGCAAGAGAATCTCTTACGCCCAAGAGTCTGAGGTTGCTGTGAGCTATGATGTCACAGCACTCTATCAGGGGTGACATAGTGAGATTCTGTCTCAAAAAAAACAACTGCATATATATGTTAGAGATCAGAAGAGACTATAAAGAAATGTAAATAATTGTGCTTAGGGGACTTTTTTGGCAAGGTTGTTATTAATAACAAACAAAAACTTTAAAAAATGTCTTAGTGACTGATATAAAATAGACACAACTATCAAAGGTTTCTGATACTTGGCTTACAGTTTAAAGGTGAAAATCATCTCCACATAAATCACCTGGTATCTGGTAATCCAGTCTGCGCAAGTCACTTAGGCAGGCTAGGAGCTTGGGAGAAAATATAAAGGGATTTCCTCTCTATTAACAGAAAGCATCAACCAGAGCAACTAACTAAACAAATGCCACCCTACCTTTAGAACTCTTAGACCAAACTGGCCACTCTACTTCGATTAGGTTTTTTTAAAAAAACATATGCTGGCTTGTTGCGTGACCAGAGACGCGAAAGAACAGCAGCAGAATACGTTTATTTCTAAATATTATCCTACATGGCTTGGCGCCTGTGGCTCAAGCGGCTAAGGAGCCAGCTACATACACCTAAGCTGTGGATTCGAATCTAGCCCGGGTGGCCAAACAACAATGACGGCTGCAACCAAAAAACAGCCGGGTGTTGTGCCGGGCACCTGTAGTCCCAGCTACTTGGGAGGCGGAGGCAGGAGAATCGCTTGAGCCCAGGAGTAGGAGGTTGCTGGGAGCTGTGATGCCACGGCACTCTACCTAGGGTGACAGCTTGAGGCTCTGTCTCAAAAAAAAAAAAAAAAAAAAAAGCAACCCATGTGCTGGGCGGCATCTGTGGCACAAGGAGTAGGGCGCCGGCCCCATATACCAGGGGTTTGAGCCTGGCCCTGGCCAAAACTACAAAAAAACAAAGCAAAACAAAAACATATGCTTGAGTGGCACCTGTGCTCAGTGGGTAGGGTGCCAGCCCCATATACCGAGGGTGGCAGGTTCAAACCCAGCTCCAGCCAAACTGCAACAAAAAATAGCCAGGCACTGTGGTGGGCACCTATAGTGCCAGCTACTCGGGAGGCTGAGGCAAGAGAATTGCCTAAGCCCAGGAGTTGGAAGTTGCTGTGAGCTGTGATGCCACAGCACTCTACCGAGGGGGACAAAGTGAGACTCTGTCTCTACAAAAAAAACAAACAAAAAAAACATATGCTTGGTGTCTGGACCACAACCCATTCTGTAGTTCACAAGATGAATTAAATATGTCTTCTGTGAGATCCTAGGATAAGTGTGATCCCTTAGTACCTTTTTAAAAAATCCTCCACACATTAACTGTAAAACTCTTATTTTAGAAACACCACGGTAACTGTTTATAATGATAGAGGGCAAGGTATAATTTACATAGTAACTGATGTTCTTAGGTAGGAAATAAATGTAATTTTATTCTTAGGCTGTCAGTTTGTTCTTTTAGGCCTTTAACTTTGGAGAACACATGACTCTCAACAATCAAAGTAAATTGGGAAACGATGAGAAAACAACAAATGCTTTAATTAAAGTCTTTCATAGGATAGATATAGATACAAAAAGAATTTCTTCAAATAATTTCCTAGGTGTCACTCAGAAACACCCTTACTGTCTGTAACACAATATGCTGGAGTCCTTCAAATAAAATTATAGAATAATTTAAAATATATATTTGCAGTCAGTTGTAATCATTTAATAGTTTGTAATGTGTTAATGGAGTTAAAAAGATTAAAGGCAGTCCACATTCGTATTTTCAAGATAAATTTCCTTGAGAAGCCAGCAGAAATACTTGCTCATGTTCTAAGCAGAGCCATTGTAATAAGACCTAAGATATAAGCAGCTACCAATTTTTGATTCACACTTAATTGGAGGGAGAGACGCAATAGGAGGCTGAGCACAGTGCTTATAGGAGCGGTCACCTATAGGAGCAGCCACCGGGAGCTGACGATCTCCTGCCAGATTGGAGATGTGTTGTAGCCTGAAGACAAGTCTTCAAACAACTGACTGCTCCAACCCAGATAAGACTGATGCTGTTAGCAAGCAGGTGTTATACTTTGAACATTCGTGGTGCACCAGAGTGGGAGTGGAGCCCATGGGAAAGAGCACATAGCGATCGTTAAGCACGTAGTCCTTGTATATTGGCAGCCCACACCTGTTGTATATTGTCTCAATATAAGGCCACGGTGGAGGTTCCTCGGAGCTCTCCTGCACCTCTGGCAAGCTTGTACTTTCAATCCGTGTACCAGCTGGTTCATTCTGGCGGTGCCAGCGGGGCCACAGCGGCACTGGCAGGAGGCAGCAGTGATTCCACATCCAGTGTAGGCAGCATCAGGGCTGCAATGCACGCTGCTCCCAGGAAGACAGTAAACTAGGTCCCGAGGAGACATCTCTGTTTTCTGGTTGAAACGACTGCTCAAAAAATAAACTTTCACTTAAATGTTCCTTTATTCTTTTTTCCTCTTTTTCCTTGTGTTGTTCTTTTACAGATGGGAGGAGAGTAGCAACCACCTCTTTCCTTCCCCAAAGCTTTCCTCTGGCTTTGCTCACAAAGTGGGAGGCAGAATTTGTCTACTATACCGTAGTGACAGGATTGAACATCTCTGTGATGAATCATAATAACCACACAACACTGAGGCTTTACCGCACCTGCAGCATCAACGACAACATACTTACTTGGAGTAGTACATAAAACTTTGAACTTTAAGGCAAACTCATAGGGATCATCATACAGAATCAACACTTGCTTATGTGTTCACTCATCACCTGTGTAAAATATTAGCTCCATGGGAAAAACAGAAACAGGAAGATTTCCTTCCACTAACTCTGGTTGTCTTTTTTGTTGATGCATTGGCACTGAATCCCCCTAGCCGCAGCTTCTCTTTTTACAGTCTCCAATCTATTTTGGACTTTTCTTAGTTTCAGTTAAAAACGCCAAACATTTTGGCCAGAAGCTGCAACTGCCCCTCTGCTCCTCTGTCCTGTTTTCACTTACTGTTCTCTTGGTTACCTAATTGAAGTTGGCTAAGAGCCTTAGTTATTGGTGTAGAAGCTACTCTTACTGTAGGACAGTTTGTATGTTCTTGCATCCAATGTACTCCACGTTTTCAGTCCTAGGATATCCAGATTTCCATTTGCTATGGACCCCTAGATTGCCCTCCTTCAAGAACCTCTAACTGCTCCCTTTCATAAATGTCCATCTTCAGCAGGAAGTGGATCACTGGAGCTCAGGAGTTCAAGACCAGACTGAGCAAGAGTGAGACCCCATCTCTACTAAAAATAGAAGAACTAGCCGGGTGTTATGGCACACACCTGTAGTCCCTGATACTTGGGAGGCTGAGGCAAGAGAATTGCTGAAGCCCAAGAGTTGGAGGTTGCTGTGAGCTGTGGCATCAGGGCACTCTACCAAGGGCAACATAGTGAGACTGTGTCTCAAAAAAAAAAAAAAAAGAATGGTTTCACTTCGTTAATTTGATGAAGAATATTTATCTTGTCCTTTAAGAGGTATAGATCAGTCTTTACTTGCCCTGATTGATTTACATAAAAACAACATTTTCCCCCAATAACAGCACAAGCGCCTCCTTGTTGAGCTGTCCAAGCATCCAGGATATAGCAATTTTAAATTATAACAGAGGCAAGGCTTTCAACCTCTGCTTAAAGTGTTCTCAATGACTATATGGTAATGTTGAACTCTTATTCTACTATCATGGAGATTTTCAAGACTGCTCTTTCAATTTTGTAAGTTCCAAATGTTGGGAAAAGGATCCTGAGCATTGAAGAGAACTTTGAATTATGATATACAATTTTTTTTTTTTTTTTTTTTTTTTGTAGAGACAGAGTCTCACTTTATCGCCCTCAGTAGAGTGCCCTGGCGTCACACAGCTCACAGTAACCTCCAGTTCCTGGGCTTAAGCAATTCTCTTGCCTCAGCCTCCCAAGTAGCTGGGACTACAGGCGCCCACCACAATGCCCGACTATTTCTTTGTTGCAGTTCTCCGGGACCAGGTTTGAACCCGCCACCCTCAGTATATGGGATCGACGCCCTACCCACTGAGCCACAGGCGCCGCCCACAAGGGAATTTCTTATAATGGTACATTTTGTATGTTTATAAGGTACCACCTCATGAGCAAAAGAGCCCAAGTTTGTAATTGGCATTTAAAGTGGAGTACTTGGTAACAGAGAGTGTCAGATAACAAAGTCCAGTCTTCTGACCCTTTGGGTGGGAACATATGTGTGCCTTATTACCAGATAAGATAAAACGACCAGTGTTATTTATAGACAGAGTCACCTAACCAAGTGAGTCCAGACTTTTGGTCTAACCAAAGGTAATCGTTAGTGTCTGGCAGTTTAACAAGGACAGAGAGTGAACTATCCCAAGTTGCACAGGCCTGATTTCCAATCAGGTTACTCAGGTTTTATGTAGACAGAAGTAAGGCCTCCTTCATTGCTCCCTGATGGTCTTTAAATATTCTTTATAATCTTTATACCAAGGAGTCATATTTTGGGGACAAAATCTCCTTAGCTCCTTCAGAATAATTCCAGAGGATACCACCCAAGTGTGTGGGTATGGTAGGATTATTTGGGGGAAACCCTGAGGCCAGGCCTTGCCCTGTGGGTGGAGTAATGAGACTTCTGTAAGAAATGGGAATGAACCTCAGTCTTGGAACAAGGAACTTTTGGACATGAAATGAGGATTTGAGCGTGAACCGTAAAACCTGATTCAGGAGGACTCTTTTCCTTTTTAAGGCCAGATGTGTGAACACCTGCCACCCAGGTAAGAAGATTTGCCTGAGATTCTGAAGAGATTATGCGGGTGCCCTTTGAAGTGACTGGAGGCTGTGAGCAGACAGGAAACCCTTTGAGCCTCTGCACTCATTTCTAGGAGTTCCAAGGGCCAGCATTAACCAATGACTCCCTTCCTCTAAGACATCATACCAAACATGTAATCTTATCTCTGCTCTTTGGAAAATGAAGGTAGGATTCTGTGCCCATATTTAATTGAACTGGCACAAACGGGAGCACAAAGGGCAGGAAGTCCCAATGCAGTGACAGGGAGCAGAGACAGGCTCTGTAGCCAGGTGAATTAGGAGAATTGCTCGGAAATTAGGAGAATTCATCAGAAATGATTATGGAGTTCAAGTACATATTTGCCCTGAGCAAGAAGAGTTCATTTGATTTCATTAATATCATAGCCATAAGGGAAACAATAAATGACTTTTGATTTTGGTTTTTTTTTTAAAGAGAGAGGTTTGTAAAATAAAGTTTTTCTCTTGCATATTTGTTTTCCTATGAAATCAAACTTTAGTTGTGCCCTCACACTTCCGTCTATAACTGGCCCTGTGCCAGCTGTAGCTGGTGTCCCCTTCCCGTAACTCACATGTCTATGATGATAATCATCAAGAATGAATACATGAACCAAAGCCTGTGTCTTCTAGTTATGTGGCTGTTTGTCATTTCAGGGAAAGGAAGTTGAGAGAAAGAAGATGGCCAAATGCATTCACAGGTGGAACTAACCCTGTCCTACATGTCACATTGCACATGCCTCTTCAATACCACCACGTTCAAGGGTCAGCAACTTGGACAAAGTGCAAATTTAAGAGGAGTACTGCTGTTGTGTTGTTCCTTCAATTTTAAACAACTATCATAAAGAAGCATTTCTCTGATTCTCTGCTGGCTTGTTGACCCACTTCCTCAAATGCATAAAGTTCTTTATTTGGAAATTTTCCCCTTGGCTAAGCAAAGCTTGCAGTGTCTAGTTACACTTCCTCTTTAATGGGAGAAGCCGTATTTTTTTCCATTGTGGAGCTTAAAAAGCAAACATTCAACTTCCATAAGAAAAATATAAATTACTGAGTTTACTATCGTGAGTGTGGAAATGGATAATTTAGAGGCTGCATTTCTTTCTGAGGCTGCACAACATTCAATTTTGCAGTTAAGCACCAAACAGTGTCTTGAAGGGATAGGGGTTTCAGGGTCCAGCAACCCAACTGGAATCTCCGCTCTGCCCCCTACTAGTTATTAAGGTTGGGAAAACAACTTTACCTTTCTTTGCCTAAAACCCGAGTGTTCGATAAGTATTACATAAGGCATACAGTAATAAATATAAAATTGGCATGCTAACACCAGTATCACAGGGACCTTGCAGGGATGAGGACTGATAGACATACAGTTTCTGCCACAATTCATGGTTGCAGTATTACCTAGAAGATTCTAGAATCTTGTACTTAATCCACATTTTCTTTTCTTTTCTTTCTTTCTTTCTTTTTTTTTTTTTTTTAAGTTTTTGGCTGGGGCTGGGTTTGAACCCACCACCTCTGGCATATGGGGCCGGATCCCTACTCTGTTGAGCCACAGGCACCGCCCAATCCACATTTTCTTAAAAGGAAGGATATGCAGCGAAGGATACTGATGCTGACTTGAAACTACATCAGACAGTCCCACTCCTCAGTCTTTCCCTCATCACGGTAAATGGCAATTCTTTTCTTCCAGCTGCTAAGGCAAAAAACCTTGTGCCACCCCCTGACTCCTCCCTCTCACACGCCCCATATTCATTCCCTGTCAGGAGATCATGTCAGTGCCAACTCTATTAGACAGATAGCTGGAAATCTAGCTCTCCTAGGGAAAAGGACAAGGGTGAGGTCCCCCACACCCGTCTTGCCTTAATCCTGTCTGGAGTGATTGATCACACCAGGGGAGAAGGGACCACCCAACCAACCTACCAGTCAGAGCTTAGCTTGCCAACCACAAAAGGATGTGAATGCTGTCTACCTCATAGGCCTAGCAACAAGTACAACAGACTCTTGTACATGGCCTAGAACGGCCTTAAGGCTAATTATCATGTCATTAGCTTAAATCTACATTATGATCCACATTCCTGCAATGGGCTTTCATTTTATTTTATTTTTGTCTATTTTTTTTTTTTTTTAGAGGCAGGGTGTTGTTCTTGCTTATGTTGGTCTCGAACATGATGGTTTAAGCAATCCACCTGCCTCAGCCTCCCAAAATGCTGTGATTACACCATATGCAGCTACACAATGGGCTTTCAGAAAGGCTCATGGGAGGTCCACGTGTGCAGTAAGACACAGGTTCCAAGGTGACCTCTGAACCACAAGGTAGGCCCAAACCAAGGAGTATAAAACAGAACCCGTGGCCATAGTCAAAGCTTTGTCTTTTCATGACAATAGAGACCTGTTCATTGTCTCTGGTGAAGGTATCGTGTTCTATAAACCTATATCTTGCTTTTATTCTGTAAACCTCTTGTTCTCTTTCTCAATAAACTTTGTTTCATGCTTGACTTACTTTGGAATATCTGATCATTCTTTAGCCATGAGCACCCAAAAACTAAGAATGCGGACAGCTGCCTTGAAACCCAACACCTCCACAATATCTCATAAAACACTTTCTTTTTATCTTTCTTTTTATTTTTTTACTCTTTTCTCAATTAAATTATCTTACCTCTATAACTTAAAGGCAGAAAAATAATTCTGACTGACAGAAAATGCTAAAGACATAGCACTGAATATTTTTTATTTTTTTGAGACAGAGTCTCAGTCACCGTGGGTAGAATGCTATGGCATCATGGCTCAAAGCAACCTCAAACTCCTGGGCTCCAGCGATTCTCTTGCCTCAGCCGTCCAAATAGCTGGGACTACAACGACCAGCTATTTTTAGAGACCAGGTTGCACTCTTGCTCAGGCTGGTCTCAAACTCCTGAGCTCAGGCAACCCACCTGCCTTGGCCTCCCAGAATGCTGGGATTACAGAGGCATGAGCCACTGTGCCCGGCCTAGAAGGGCCTCTTGTAAAGCAAGTCAGGGTATGGCATAAACGCAGCTCAGGAAGTGTTACTGTCATAGCTCAGTAACTCAGATGTGTAAAAGACCAAAGATCATCCGCAGGAGGCCTTGTAGAAGGTGGGAGAGTTGTCTGCTGTAACCTTCTATGCCCTGGCAGGAGTGTTTCACAGAATCAAAAGAAACTCTGCCAGTCTTATTCTGTGCTTAACGGATGTCTAGATCACAGGAGGTGGAGGAAGACTTGCTAGTCCTATTTACTTAAGAATAGTTAGACCCACTGAAGGTAGAGGAAGACTGGCAAGTCCTATTTTTATTTTATTTTATTTTATTTTATTTTATTTTATTTTATTTTATTTTATTTTATTATTTATTTATTTTTGACACAGAGTCTCACTACATTGCCCTGGGTAGAGTGCTATGGCGTCACAGCTCATAGCAACCTCAAACTCTTGGGTTTAAGCGATTCTTTTGCCTCAGCTTCCCAAGTAGCTGGGACTACATGCGTCTGGCACTGCGCCCGGCTCTTTTTTGTTGCAGTTGTCATTGTTGTTCAGCAGTCTTAGGCCAGGTTCAAACCTCCAGCCCTGGTTATGTGGCTGGCACCCTAAGCACTGAACTACTGGTGACAAGCCCTATTTCATTCTTTACTTAATGAGCGTTTAACCCCCCTCCCCAGGGTAGAGACTTAATGTTTATGCTCAGAGGTAGAGGAAGATGACAAGTCTCCCTCTGCTCAAAAGGGCGTCAGCACCAGCTTCTATTGCACCTTCTATTTGCTTTTCTCCAACACAACTCATCCTGGACAAAACCTTCCAGCAGTGGGCACTGCCTGCCCACCTCTGGGTCCTTTGTTTTCACCCAACAATCACATCATTCTTGACCTACTTTTTCCTTTTCTTTTTTGACCTACTCTTTTCTTTATTCATTCTCCTTCTTTCTACTTGGCATAGCCACATTCTCTACTTTCTCCAACTTTGCCAGTTTTTCTTAATGTTTTTAGGGTAAGTGGGATCTTCCCCTACCCCTTCTTTCAAAAATTTTCCATCCTCATGTCAGTGACCTCTGTCATCACAGTATTTTGACAGGTATGAGATGAGACTTATAGGCTACAGCCACTGCATGCTGAAGCTTAGAAAACTTCACCCCAAAATATGACTCCCTGGTACACAGAGTATTTTGAATTAAAGGGACCAACAGGCCTTGGAAGGGGTTTTTCCTCTATCTGCATAAACCAGATGGACTCATCAAAAAGAACAAATGGACTTCCCTTTCCCTACCTGTTATCTCAAAATATTGGGGTTTGGAAGAAGATCAAGACTACAGCCAAACCTGGCCCAAATGATGTTAAATGTAATACCTGTCTCTCAGGTTAATTCACAAGTCAATCTGCTTTCCCCCATCCATTCATTCTCCCAAGTAGCTAGTCATCCTTTCTAGTAACCATTTATTGCCCCTAACTAGAATTTCTTATATTCCTCATCTCCCTTTCCTGTCTAAAAGAAAGGTAGATGAATTTCTGGACCCCATTGGGATATTGGATAATCAGTCTGTGGTTCTCCTCATAAGCACAGTAAGTAAACCTCTTTCTCTTAATAATCTACTTGATTGTGAGTTGATCTTTCAGCAAACTTTCAGGTGAAAGGAGAAGTTTTCCCTCACCCTCACAATGCTCAGAGGCCCTGAATGTGGTGCCCTTGTGAAAGCCCCCAGACTCCAGAAGTTACAGACACAGAGGACCATTCCCACTTTTGACTTTTACATGAAGCCAGAGAAGCATCTGTATAGCCTCTCCGTCCTTGGGTGGCAGTTCCTGCAGGAGAGGCAGGAGAGCTTAACTGGACAAAGAGAGGCATCACTGCTTTGATAAATGATTCCTGAATGCAGAGTTCTGGCGAGCAAGCCAGGTTGATAGAGAGGGCAGCAGATTTCAGAAACTACAAGAACACTCCCCACCTAATTGCCCCTTGGCCAACCTCTGTCAGTCATCTGCTTCCCCCAGTGTCCAGGAGCCATGGGAATATCGAGGCAATGGTGAAAGAACTGTGGGATCCCCCTTGTGGTCTGGAGCAGTCAGCAGCAGAGTAAGCAGCACAGTGGAGATGCGCCCAAGTACACAGGAGAGCAGCAGGTGCAGCGCCGAGGCTGGGAGCGCTCTCCTGGACCTGGCATCCTGCTCATCCCACCCACCCTTCTCACCCTCCCCAGGAGCCCTTCAAAAGAATGGCTGGGGAGAAGGGTCTCTTGAAAAGCCTGGTCTCCCATTAACACAAACCAAGAGACATTTGGGTGACTGAAATTTGAGATTTTCTATAAAGGTGAGCCAATATACACATACACACTCGGTGATATGAAAAAATGATTCGTTTTACATTTATTATCTATGCAGCCACTTTACCAAGCTAACTGATACTAGTCACACTTTTAGCTGAGTCTTTTGAATGTTCCAGAGCACTAGCTCTGAGAGTTTGGTCCAGAAATTCTTTCAGGGAGTCTGCAAGGTCAAAACCATGTTCATAGTAATAGCAAGAGGTGATTTGTGTTTTTCACTCTCATTTGTCAGGGAAATGCACCATGGAATTTACCAGAGGCTTCATTATTACAGGCATAAGCCACCTTGCTCAGACTTTACATTTCTTTTTAAAGAATAGCAATTTTGGCCAGGAGCAGTGACTCACACATGCAATCCTAACACCCTGGGAGGATGAGGTGGAGGATTGCTTGAGCTCAGGAGTTCAAGACCAGCCTAAGCAAGAGTTATACACCATCTCTACTAAAAATAGAAAAGCTAGCCAGGCATGGTAGTGGGCGCCTATGGTCCCAACTGTTCAGAAGACTGAGGCAGGAGGATCCCTTGAGCCCAGGAGTTTGATGTTGCTGTGAGCTAGGCACCCCAATTGAATCAGAGAAGATCAGGTAATTGTGGGCCTTGCTAATGTTAGAGCTCCAGACAAATCAACAACTTTAAAATGTGACTATAAAGAGACTAGAATGTTCCACCTCAAAATATACTTCTTTGGAATATTTTGAGCTGATAATTTTGAGAAACTGCAGACACAGGAGTAGTTCTGAAAAGTTGTCCAATTTAAAAGAAATTTACATCTACAAAGGAAATCTACATTTGTAAAAGTTATCTACATCAGCGAGAGGGCTGCTTTGAGATAGTTTCTGTTACCAGGGAGCCTCTGCATATAGGACAGCCTTTGCTCACCATGCAATTTCTCTCCTCACCCTGCCTGGCTTGTCACCACATCACCCCCTGCTCAAAACTCCAAGGCCCCTTCCTTTCTGTAACTCAGAATGCTGTAAGGGCCTCAGACATCCAGCCCTTCTTTGAGTCTCCTATTTTATGGGACTCTTATTTACATGCACATAATTAAAATGGTTTTTCTCCCATTAATCTGTGTGCTGACAGTTATTAATAATTTCATAGACTGAGCTACTGACCATCAGAGGGTAGAAAGAAAGTTCTACTCTCCATTGCAAGTCTTTAAACCTGAGCCCTATGTCTCTGAAGTGCAGCCAGAGCCCAGAACACAGGCTGGGCTGTCTCCAGGCCTCCCACGCCCTTGGCTGTGACTTGCTCTGACTCACACAGCAGGATGGCGGACAGAGGCTTGGTAAGAGACAGGAAGCCAAAGCCCCAGGTTAACACCAGCTCTGTGATCCAGAAGACCCATATGTGGTCAAAGGGGACCCTTATGGGTATTGAGAGCACCTGGACTGCTGAGTCCTCTCCCTGCTGAGTTGGCTTCGTTTCTCCTTCCCTCCCCTCATGCATCAGGGACCCCGCCACACAGAGTGAGTCTTCAAGCACAAAGTCCTGGGATGATGGCCCCACAGGGGTTAAACAGCAAGAGCCTTCGAGGAAGTAGTGGTGGATGGGAGCTGGAGCAGAGCGTCTGGGAGCTGGAGCAGAGCGTCTGGGAGCTGGCCGTTCTGTGCTGTGAGCAGGCATTCCCTGGCATCCATTCATGTCCTTTCTGCCTCTACAAATGTGCCTATTTTGGGCATTTCACATAAAGAGAATCTTGCAATATGTGGCCTTTTGTGAGTGGTTTCTTTCAATTTTTGAGGTTCATTCGTGTTCTAGGGTACACATGTCAACACTTCACTTTTTAAATCACAGAATAATTTCCTTGACATGAATACATCACATATTGTTTATCCATTCATAAGCTGATGGATAACTGGGGTGGTGTCCACTTTAGGGTCATTATGAACAGCTGTTAGCTGCTGCTTTTTGATTCACACGCAACCACTTTCAGGAAGCCTCATAATGTCCCTCAAGGGCAGACCCAGCCCCGTGCTCCTCCCACATGACTTATGTGATAGGCCCACAGGCAGACTCCCTCACCCTGCCCCCACCCTCCCTGGGGGAACCCACGCCTCTGCTGTTCTTCCTTCCATCAGCCTCAGCCAAGTGCTCCCCACCCCCAATCCCTCAGAGGAGCTGCAATAACACTGAACTTCAAAGCAAAAGAGCAGAAAGAGTCCCAGTTTCTCCTTCTCAAAGTCTCCTTTTAGTCCATTTAATCTCTAGTTAGTCTGTCTGCATCTGCCAGGGTGGTGTCACCTAATTTCCAAAGTGTCCTGTGAAGCTTCTCTCACCAGCAGCAGCAGAATCCTCAGGTGGTTGTCCGTCATCTGTGTAAGGGGCCACTTGTGACACTAGCCCTTCACCTCAGAGTGGACCTCTAAGGAAACACTAGTTTCCATTCTAGAAGAAGGTGCTGCCAGGCCCTGTCTAGGACTGTTCCAGCTCAGCTGTCTGCAGATCCAGCCCTCCCCAGGCAGGGCAGGCCTCCCATTCATCTCTGTGCTGACCGTGAGGGAAAGCCAACTTAGGCAGGGGCAGAGGGAGAGGCCTCAGCCTTGACTTCTGAAGGCCTTCCTTAACCAGGGCACGAGATAGGGCCCTGAGCTCATCCTGGCTCACTCTGGGCTTTCCCAGTTTCTGCACTGAAAGTCCCACTTCTGGGGAAACCCCGCAGTCCCTGACAAGCCAGAGAGTTGATCACCATGCAAGGCACTGCAGCCATGAAGCCGATTAGAGTCCAAGGCACAGTCGGGCTCTCGGAAGTGCCCAGTGCTCCACACTGCGAGGAAGACAACAGGAAAGCAACCCTTACTGTGCCGTGCTGGTGTTTAACCCGGAGACAGAAAGGGATGGCCATTTCAGAGATCGATCCTCAAATTATAGACTGCTCATCATTGTCCACAGGCGCAAGGCTAAGTAATAAATCCTCGAAGGAACGATACAAGAAGTAGGGACCATCATTATTTGGGGATTTTGTGTTTTTCATTATTGAGGTAAAATTCACATAACAACAACAACCATCTTAAAGTATACAATTCCGTGGCATTTAGTATAGTCACAATGTTACACGACAACCTCCTGTACCTATTAATGGTTCCAAAATGTTTTCGTCACCCCAAAAGGAAGCCCCATGCCTTCCCCCTCCCCCTCCCCCACCTCTGGCAACGACCAATCTACCTTCTGTCCCTATGGTTTGCCTGTTCTGGGCATTTCATGTAAATGGGACCCTACAGTGTGTGATTCTTTGAGACTGGCATCTTTGACTCAGCACGATGTTTTTGAAGGTCCTCCACACTGTGGCACGTGTCGGTACTGTGTTCTTTTCATGGCTGAACAATATTTCCTTGCAGGGATAGACTGCATTTAGTTTATCCGTACTTGTGTTTTTGAAGGTTTGAGCTGAGCTCAAATTGCCCTGAGCCTTCCAGGAAACAAGGTTATTTTTGTGTTTCTTCTTGCTTCTTGGTGGTGTTTTTCAACCTGACAAATAAAATATTAATATATTCTCATTGTAAAACAAACAGAGCCAAGGCACAGTGGCCTGAGCCTGTAGTCCCAACTACTGAGGGAGGATTGCTGGAGCCCGGGAGTTGGAGGCTGCAATGAGCTGTGACCATACCACTTCACGCCAGCCCAGGGGACAGAACAAGACCTGTCTCTTAAAATAAACAGACAAAACTCCAACCATATCCAGCAATGGGACACACATGCTTGGAATGTGCTACAGCAGTTGAGCAGCATGGTGAGTTAAGAAGCTCTTGCAGAGATAGTTGAGACCTTTACTGCTTCCTGCATGGGGAGCTCCCCTCCACCTCTGAGCACCCTCATGCCTCCCTCAACAGAATCTGGCCAGATTTCCGTGGGCCCTCCCACACTTCCTCAGCTCACTGCCAGCTGCATCACCACACTGTTTTCTGCTTCCTCACACCCACTCAGCCTTGCGAATGTGGACAAAGGCTGCTCTACCAACTCTGCTCTCTGAAAATCAATGCTGCCTCCAGTAACTGTGGGGGACTCTGGTCCGACTTGCCCATGCCTCCCCTCACGGTGTTTGACCAGTATGTTTGGAGAACATACTTTGCCTTCCTCCTCCATGGCTTTGGTGGTATCCCCTGCGCTCCCATCTTATTCTTCTATTTGATTGCAAGATCCTGCACGCGGACCTGCCATTGAATCCCATAATTCCTTTACTAGGTTTATACCCAGAAGACCAAAAGTCACAATATAACAAAGACATTTTATATCTTTCTGCCAAAGCTCGAGCTCTGGAATTCCTGGAGCTCAAGCAATCCATGTGCCTCGGCCTCCCATAGTTCTGAGATTACAGGTGTGAGCCATTGCACATGGCCTACTTTTGTTCCTCCCCCACCCCCCCAGACTTATAAAATCAGGCATTTATTTTCACGAAACTTCTAGAGTTTTCAGGTCTACTGCAGTTCATTCAATATAGGTTGAATGATGCTGGTTGGCTATGATTCAAGCTCAGGACATTGAACTTAGTTAAAGGATGTACCCTGGATTGGGGTCAGCTCTATGCATATTTATTCTGGAGCCCAGATAGAGAGATAGTGGATACCCAGAAGATCTTTCCTAATAGTAGACCATAATGACAAGACATAGTGCAAGAACATTTCAAGTCTTCACTCCTTCTACATGGCCAAAGTAAGTTATGTAGCCAAGCCCTACATTAGTCAGGTAGGAAAATATGCTCTACACCAAGGGTATTTCCTGAAAATCAACATAATTCATTTTTCTTATCAGAGCATAGTTTTACTAAACATTTAATAAATAATTCATTTGGTGTTCTTACCTTTAAGAAGCTTGACAATTATAAAGTAATCTCTGCCTTTTGATTGAGTTGTTTAATCCATTGACATTTAATGTTTTTGATAGAATGGGATTTATGTCTGCCATTTAACTTAATGTTTTCTCTGTTTCTCATGGCTTTTTTGTTTTGTTCCTTTGTTCTTCCTTTACTTTTTTCCTTTGCATTAAATGAATATTTTCTAGTGTTAAATCTAATTCCTTTTATGGTTTTTTAGTACATTTTCAAAGTTACATGCTTAATGGTTGCTGCAGTGCTTATATATGTCTTATGATAATCTATGTTAGATTTATGCTAACTTAATTCAATGATACATAAAATATTACTCCTATAAAGCTTTATTTCCTCTTTCTCCTTTTTGATACTCTAGTTATTAGACAAATTACACACATTCACATATGTTACAAATCTAGCAATACATTGTTATAATTATTAATCATATAATTTAGTCTGTTAAAATTGAGAAAGGAAAAAAGAGTAAGTATATATTTATAGAGTTCGTTATATTAACCTTCTTATTTATCATTTTTGGTGTCTCTATTAGTTCGTGTGTGGATTCAAGTTACAACCTATTATCATGTTTTACACAGATATGCCACTTGCTATTATTGTCAAATAAATTACATTTATATGTGTTGTATACCCAACATTACAATTATTAATATATATGTATTTTGTCTTATATAATTGCTTTTTAAATTAGTTAAGAGAAGAAAGGAGAACAAGTATATATTTTACTGTCTTTTATATAGAGATTCTTAATACAATTACTTTCTTTGGTACTCTGTTATCATGTGGATTTGAATTACCCACAGTTATTTTCAATATGAAGAAATTCCTTTAGAATTTTCTGTAATAAAGATTTTACTTGCAACAAATTCTGTGTTTCTCTTTATCTGAGATTATCTTTAGTTTTTTATTTTTTATTTTTGACAATATAGTTTGTGGATACAAGATTTTGTTTGATAGTTTAAAAAAAAAACTTTGAGCACTTTGAATATGCATTTTACTGCTTTGTGGTGTCCATTATTTTAGATGATAAATCATACGTTAATCTTACTAAGAAGATCTGTTGTGTAATCATAGTTTTTCCCTTGCTTCTTTCAAGCTTTTTTCTGTCTTTTTCTTTTCCTTTCTTTACTTTGATGTTTCTCAATGTGAGTCTCTTTGTATTATCCTGTTTGGATTTTGCTGACCATCTTGGATATAATTTCATTAAATTGCAGGGATTGATGTATTTCAGCAAATTTAGGAAGTTTCTAGTTGTTATTCTTTGAATTTTTTTTTTTTTTGTGTGTGTGTGATTTTCAATCTCTCCTGTTCTAACACTCCATATTCTACCTATATTGGTATACCTACTGGTATCTAACATTTTTCTGCAGTTCTTGTATTCTTCTTCATTCTTTTTTGTCTATATACTTAAAATTATATAGTCTGTATTGAACTATCTTCACATTTGCTAATTTTTTTTTTAACTTTATTTCAAATCCACTGTTGAGCTCCTCTAGTTTATATTTCATTTCAGTTATCATGATGATTTTTTGACATCAGACTGTCTCTTTGAATAATTTCATTTCTAATTGTGTTTTCTATTTGATGAAACATTATCATAAAACCTTTTTAAAACTTCTTTCCACATGATTTTAGTATTTTTTTTTAATTAACAAAAATTATATGTTTACCATGGATGACGATGTTTTGAAATATGTAAACATTGCAGATGGCTAAAATTGAACTAGTTATCACTTGCATAATCTCATACACATACACTCTTACTCTCATAGCAAGTTTCCAAAAGACAATATCTTCTTATTAACTGTAGTCATTGTGCTGTGCAATAGATGTCTTGAACTTATTTACCCTATCAACTGAAATTTTGTATCCCTTGACCAACATCTAATCTTAGCCCCAGCCCTTGATAACCACCATTGTACTCTCTGCTTCTGTTAAGCTCAACTTCTGAAGATTTTATATAATAATGGGATCATGCAGTGTTGGTCTTTTTGTGCCTGGTATTTTACTTAATACAATGTTCTCCCAGTTTATCCATGTTATTACAAGTGACATAATTTTCCTTTTTTAAAAAGACTAATAATGTTCTTTTTTAAAAAGACTAATTATATATATATATATATATATAATTTACTTTTTGGTTTCCTTTGTATCTTTGGACAGATTTATAATAGCTGCTTTTAAATTTTGGTTAAATTCAGCATCTTTACCCTCTCATAGGAAGTTTTGTTGCCTGCTTTTTGTTCTGTGTATGGGCCACATTTCCCATTTAACATTGTTTGCATGTTTCATAAATTTTTATTGAATATTGTTTTTTAGATAACATATTGTAACAACTTTAGTTACTAATTCTTCTACTCTTGTGGTGGTTCATTTGTTTGTTTTCTTATTTATTAATTATTATTATTATTATTATTTGCAGTTTTTGGCTGGGGCCAGGCTTGAACCTCCCACCTCCAGTATATGTGGCCAGAACCCTACTCCTTGAGCCACAGGCACCGCCCTTGCTTATTTATTTTATTTAGATTATTTTAGGGAAGTCCATTTATATTGCCTTATCAATCCTGTAGTATTGCTTCTTAAAGGCCTCACCATTCGCCATGGGAACAGTCACCATGAATCACTATGGGATAACAATGATTTTAACAATGTTCTTTTTGAATGTCTCATTCAAATATCTGTGTTAAGCTGATTCTTTTTTTTTTTTTTTTTTTTAAATCACAATCAGCTGTTAGGTTTAACCATTTTCCCACTGATATATCTGTAATTTTCAATAATGCTCAGGGCATAAATGGCTCAACAATTCTGATCCAGTTAGGCAGAGGTAGTTTGGGGGCCAGTTTCTGATATTTTTTTTACTGACGCCGAGAGAGCTTATCTTGTCTTTTTCTCTGGTTCTCTCTGATGGACTAGCTGGCCTATGGTTTAAGTTACTGCCTTTACTTAAGAAGGACTAAAAACAAAACAAAGCCAGCTTTCATCAAGTTAGGAATAGAGGGGGAATTTCCTCACTTGAGTAAGAGAGTATTAATAAACCAAACATTAACATCATACTGAATGGTTAAAACTGAATTCTTTCCCCCTTAAGATCAGGAACAAGGCAAGGATGCAAGAATGTCCATTTTCACCTCTCTTTTTGAAATTTAGCACAGTTAACTCTAACAAATAAAATAAGGTACAAAAAGAAATAAAATTAATACAGATTGGAAATGAAGAAATACAAATATCTCTACCTTCATATGACGTTATTATCTGTATAGAAAATCCTAAGGAATTCACAACAACAAGATCTTCTAGAATAAATGAATTCAGCAAGGTTTCAGGATATAAAGTCAACCCACAAAAATAAATCACATCTTCACATATTGATAATGAGCAAGTAGAAATTGAATTAAATAATATAGTACTATATATAATTGTTTCAAAGAAAATGAAATACCTATACACTTAACAAAACATATAAAGATTATTTTGCCAAAATTATAAAATGTTCATGAATGATATCAAATAAGACCTAAATATATGGAGAGGCATACCATATTCATGGATTGAAAGACTTACCATGATTACTAAATCATTTCTTCCTAAATTGGTCTAAATATGTTATGCAGTTCCTATCAAAATCTGATCTGCAGAAAGCCCTTTTATTTTGTAGAAATAGGCTTATTTTAAAATTTATACAGAAAGGCACAGACCCTATAATAGCACATACAATCTTCGCAAAGAATATAAAGTAAAAGGAAATACTCTTTCTGATAATGTTTTGTTACAGTCAATACAGTATTTGAATTAGTGAAGTGATAGTTTAACAAACCAGAATGGAGAACACAGAAAATATTTACAAATAACATACACAAAAAAGGACTAATATTAAGAATATATAAAGAACTCTTAAAACCCAACCTTAAAAAAAATGTAAGTTAGAAAATAAGCAAAGATATGAACTGATGATATACAAATGGTAAATAAACATATGCATTTTTTATAATACTAAACATGAAATTACCATAGTACAGCTATTGCACTCCTGGGTTTTTATCTCAAGAAATGAATGTTTATATTACACACTTGTACACAGATGTGCTTTCATCTGTAATAGCTAAAAATTTCAACCAGACCATATGTCTTTTAGTACCAGAATGGTGAAACAAACTATGAAACATATATATCATGGAATACTACCCAGCAATAAAAATATTTAAACAATTTGTTTATACAACACTTTGGCTGAATCTCATGAAAATTATTCTGAGCCAAAAAAGCCATTTTCAATAGGTTATACATCATATTATTTCATTTATGCAGACTTTTTAGTGAAAAGAAAACTTTAGAAATGGAGCACCTGTTAGTTCCTGCAGTTAGGAATTGTGAAGGGTCAGGAATGGAAGGGATGCATCTGAAGTTTATAAAGGGCAACACAGGAATTCATGTGGTGGTAGAATTCTTTGATACCTTGACTCCAGTGATTGATGAATTAACCTATGCGTATGAGAAATTGTATAGAAGTTAATACATCCATACATCCATATAGACATGCACACACTTATACAAGAATCAATATAAATAAAATTTGAAAGATCTGAATATGATTAATGTGAATATCCTGGTTGGAGTATTATATAATAATTTTTAAAATATTAATCTGGGAAAGTTTAGGGAAGGTAAAGAAAAACTGTGTCTCTTACCCTTGTCTTGTGAATATAGATTATTTCAAAAAAATTTTCAATTAAGAATTATACTATGTAAAATGGTAAAAACAAATATCTGTAAATAGTCAAGAAATTTAATTTCCCAAAGGGATAAGAGGAACAGCTGTAAAATACTAGCTGAGTTCTGGTTCTATTTTTTTATGAACAAGAGTTAATATTATTTTAATGAACGATTTGCTATGTATTTTTATTATATGCATATGAACTGGATTGTGAATTCTGAAGGGAAATGGCATCTGCTGTTCATGGTACTAGGCAGAGAAAATTGGGTTGCAAAGCTTGCCAAGGGAAGAGATAATGCCAAGCGCTCCAGTTTTTCTGTTGTGTCCCCTCAAAGGCTATGTCCTTTAAGTAAAATTATGCTAGGTAGCCTCGAATAATTTCATTTCTTTAAGTACCTGTCTGAAAACAGAAACATCTCTCTGAAAGAGTGTAACATTATCTGTTACATCTGCCATTTTTATGCACAGTGTCAAGATGATTAAAAATTACAGCTTGTGGAAGGAATGGACTAAAAGCCAAAATCCAAGGGAAAAAATAAGTCATAAAAAGACCCAAAAGGTAATCAAGACGTTGAGTTTACCAGCTTTAAAATATCCATTATAAATATGTATATGTATATATTCAAGAAAAAAGGTAAACAAAACCAAGAATGTTACTAAAGAAATAGAGTTTTTAATAAGAATCTAGAGAAAGAAAATTAAAAATCGAAACGACTGACTTTAGATCTCAAAGTATGGCTTTCACAGATTAAATACAGGAGAAAAGAGGAAAAATGAAGTAGAACATAATTGTGGTAGATTACATCACGGTCCAAAATTCTTCAACTTTTCCCGTAGGCATAACTTTTTAAATTTCTTATGATTTTACAGTTCCTTGAATTAAAAGAGTATATTTTCTCATAGTTGCCTTTAGGTTTAGACAATTATCTAAATTTTGTTAATTAGTAAAACAATGGTGAAAGTATGCAAGTTTTGAGCCTACGCTTTAAGAGGACTTACATGTTTCTAATTGCTATTCTGCCATATTCACAAGAGGTTTATGCACAGACCAGCCTACTTGTCCCAGGACTGACAGACACCTTATAAATAGAAATCACTAGCCAGAAGATAATAAATGACATTTTAATTTCCTGATGGAAAATAGCTGCAAACCTATGAATAGTATGAATATTTTCCAATCAAGGTGATGTGAAGAGCTGAAGGAAGCAATAGAAATAATGTAGAGTGTACTGTAGGCAAAGGGAAAATGATCTCAGGTTTGAACATTGAAAATTTGAGAGGAAATTAACATCAGAATAGATAAACTTGAATACTGAATGTAAAAAAGTAGCGAGTGGAGTTTAAAAAGGATGTGTAGAAAAAAACAAAAACAAACCCACGACAACAATAATCCAAAAAGGGATAAATAGAACTAAAGTACTAATCTAACATTCTAGCAATAACAATGAAAGCGTAAAATTAAACAGTAAGATGATAACTATTAATACAAATATAACAAAATATTTCAAATGAACTAAATACAGACATACTTTCTTTTTTTTCCCAAACAAGATCTCACTATGTTGCCCTCAGTAGAGTGCAGTGGCGTCGCAGCTCACAGCAACCCCAAACTCTTGGACTCAAGTGATTCTCTTGTCTCAGCCTCCCAAGTAGCTGGACTACAGGCACCTGCCACAATGCCCAGCTATTTTTTGGTTGCATTTGTCATTGTTATTTAATTGGCCCTGGCTGGGTTCAAACCCGCCAGCCTGGGTATTTGTGGCTGGTGCCATAACCACTGTGCTATGGGCACCAAGCCCAGACATACTTTGTTTTATTTATTTATTTATTTATTTGTTTGGGATTCATTGAGGGTACAAAGAATTAGGTTACACTGATTGCATTTGTTAGGTATAATTGTGTTCCATCCCCAGAAGGTGTGCCATAGATCCTGACCCCCTAGTCCCTTCCCTCGTCCCCTCTCCCTGCTCCCTTATTCCTCCAACTCCCACCATGTATTAGATCATATGCTGCCCTCATATCAAAATTGAGTACATGGGATTCTTGCTTCTCCATTCTTGTGATGCTTTACTAAGAAGAATGTGTTCCACTTCCATCTAGTTTAATACAAAAGATGTAAAGTCTCCATCTTTTTTAATGGCTGTATAGTATTCCATGGTATACATATACCACAGCTTGTTAATCCATTCCTGGTAGGCATTTAGGTGTTTCCAGATTTTGGCGATTGTAAATTGAGCTTCCATAAACAGTCTAGTGCAAATGTCTTTATGATAAAAGGACTTTAAAAAAAAAAATCTTCTGGGTAGATGCCTAGTAATGAGATTGCAGGATCAAATGGGAGGTATAATTTGAGTTCTTTGAGGATTCTCTATACTTTCTTTCAAAAAGGCTGTCTTAGTTTGCAGTCCCACCAGCAGTGTAATAGTGTTCCCTTCTCTCCACATCCACACCGGCATCTTCACCTTTGAGACTTTGTGGATGTGGGCCATTCTCACTGGGGGGAGGTGATATCTCAGGGTGTTTTTGATTTTCATTTCTTTTATGATTAGGGATGATGTGCATTTTTTTATGTTTGTTAGCCATTCATCTGTTTTCTTTAGAGAAGGCTATATTCATGTCTCTCGCTCAATGCAGTGATATATGGAATTGTTGGGTCTTTTTTGTTGTTGTTGTTGATTTATTTGAGTTCTCTGTAGATCCTAGTTATCAAACTTTTATCTGATTCACAATATGCAAATATCTGTTTCCATTCTGATGGTTGTCTATTTGCTTTGGTGGCTGTCTCCTAGCTGTACAGAAGCTGTTCATTTTAATTAAGTCCCATTTGTTTATTTTTGTTATTGTTACAATTGCCATGGAATTCATAAAATCTTCATAAAACCTTTCCCCAGGCCAATATCTTCAAGTGTTTTTCCCACATTTTCTCCAAGGATTTTCATTGTTTCATGCCTTAGATTTAAATATTTTATATGTCTTGAGTCACTTTTTGTAAGTGGTGAAAGATGCGGGTCCAGTTTCAGTCCTTTACATATGGTTATCCAATTCTCCCAGCACCATTTACTGAATAGGGATTCCTTCCCCCAGTGCATGTTTTATTGTGCTTCACTTTTTGTGGTTCACAGATATTGCATTTTTCAAAAATTGAAGTTTTGTGGCAACTGCATCAAGTAGCCTATGAATACTGTTTTTCCAACAACATGTGTTCACTCTGTGTCTCTGTGTAACATTTTGTCAACTCTTACAGTATTTCAATTTATTATTATTATTATATCTGTTGTGGTCATCTGTAATTAATGATCTGATATTACTACTGTAATTGTTGGGAGTGTCACAAAACATTCCTATATAAGACAGCAAGTTTAATTGATAAAGGCGTGTGTTCTGACTGCTCTGTGACTGTTCCCATGTTTCTGCCACTTACTGTCTCTTTGGGGCTCCTTATTTACTGAGATACAACAATGTAAAAATTAAGCTAATTAATAACCTGACAATGGCCTCTGAATGTTCAAGTGAAAGGATTGTTTTCATATTTCTCAGTTTAAATCAAGAGCTAAGAAGGGATGCTGAAAGCTGTGATATGCCAAAAGCCAGGCCTCCTGCACTGAACAGCCAAGCCGTGAATGTGAAGGAAATTAAAAATGCTATTCCAGTGAACATGTGGATAATAAGAAAGCAAAACAAAACAGTCTCATTGCTGTTTTAGTGGTCTAGTTAGAAGGTAAAACTAGCCACAATATTCTCTAAAGCCAAAGCCTAATTCAGAACAAAACCCTATCTCTCTTCAATTCTATGAAAGCTAGGAGAGGTGAGGAAGTTGCAGAAGAAAAGTTGAATGATAGGAGAGGTTGGTTCATGAGGTTTAAGGAAAGAAGTCATCTCCGTAACATAAAAGTACAAGGTGAAATAGCAAGTGCTGATGTAGAAGTTGCACAAGTATCCAGAAGATTTACCTAACATAATTGATGAAGGTGCCTATACCAAATAAAGATTTTTTTTAGTATAGATGAAGCAGTCTTATATTGGAAAAAGATGACATCTAGGACTGTTATAGCTATAAGGAGAAGTCAATGTCTGGCTAAAGTGTCAAGGGATAAGGTGATTCTCTTGTTAAGAGCTAATGCAGCTGGTGACTTTAAATCAAAGCCAATGCTCATTTATCATTCTGAAAATACTGGAGCCCTTAAGAATTATGCTAAATGTACTCTGTTGGTGTTCTTCTATAAATAGAACAATAAAGCCTAGACAATAGCACATTTGTTTACTATTTTAAGCTCACTGCTAATTAAGCACAATTTTCTGGCTCACTGCTCAGAAAAAAATATTCTTTCAAAATATTACTACTCATTGACAATGCACAGAATCACTCAAGAGCTCTGATGGATGTGTACAAGGAGATGAATGTTGTTTTCATGACTGCTAATACAACATTTATTCTGAAGCCCATGGATCATGGTGTAATTTCAACTTTCAAGTCTTTTTATTTTAAGAAATACATTCTGTAAGCCATGAATAGTGATTCCTATGATTGATCTGGGCAAAGCAATTTAAAAACTTCTGGAAAGAATTCACCAGTCTAGTTTCACTAAGAACATTTGTTATTCATGGTCAAAATATCAACATTAACAGGAGTTTGGAAGGTATTTATTTTCCAACTTCATGAATAACTTGGAGGGGTCTAAGACTTCAATGGAGGAAAGAAGCTGCAGTTGTGGTAGAAAAAGGCTCTTCCTATGGAACTGGAATTAGAAGTAGAGCTTGATGACGTGGCTGAATTGCACCAATCTCATCAAAAACTCGAACAGATAAGGAGTTTCTTCTTATGCATCAGCAAAGAAAGTGGTTTCTTTATTCCTGGAGAAGATGCTGTGTGGATTGTTGAAATGACACCAAAGAATTTAGAATATTGCAGAAACATAACTGATCAAGCAGTGGCAGGTTTTGAGAAGACTGAGTCAATTTTGAAAGAAGGGCTATTATGGGTAAAATGTGTGTAATGATATCTCATGCTGATAGGAGGAGTCAATGGACGTGGCGAACTTCATTTTCTTATTTTAAGAAATTACCACAGCCACCCCAACTTTCAGAAATTACCACACTGATCAGTCATTAGCCATTAATATTAAGGCAATACCTCCCACCAGCAAAAAGATCACCATTTTGCTGAAGGTTCCCGTGATCGTTAGCATTTTTTAGCAATACATCATTTTTTGTAAGTTTATATACATCATTTTTTTTAGACTTAGCTCTATTACATGCTTAATAGAGTACAGTAAGGTATAAACGTAACTTTTGTATGCACTGAAAAACCAAAATAATTTATATGATTCGCCTTATAATGATATGAGCTTTATCATGGTGATCTGGAACTGAACTCAGGACGGTATCTCTCAGATGTGTGTGAACTTCTATTTCATTGTACTGCAGCGTCAATGCTATTGTGTACAGAAAAAAGTGAAGGCCAATTTTTGAATATTGTTATACTCTATATTAAGTAGGTTGGACTCCAAACTAAAATTATTGAAGAAACACTGAGGAAATTTAAGCAAGAGAATGAAGGGGTCTGAGGAGGGGAATTACAGAAACCTCTTCCATGGTTAAAAAGAGCTTTGTCAGGTAGTAGAGTGAATAGAAGCTTATGAGATTGAAAGAAGGGAGACTTCTTAAGTTTGTGTATTAAACAAGGAGGGAAGTTATGAATGTCTTATTCAGGAATTTGCTATGAAAAGAATTCAAAACGTTATATTTTTATAAACACTCAAATATTTATAATCAATTTGCAAAATATATATGCAAAATTAAATAGTATTTTTATTCCTCAGATTAAAATAAACACAGGCATATGTTTTGTTTTAACTTTTAAAAATAATTTGTTTTCTGTTTAACCATATTTTTAAAAATATTACTTTGTCATGAATTATATACTTCATTATATCAATAAACAGAGTTAATTGTCTGTCAGAAGTTTATGCTTATCTGAAATAGATTGTCATTGTTGAACTTAGCCAGTAATAGGTCATTTAAGCTCTAGTTTGCTTTTTGTTATTTTATTTATTTATTAGACTATATATACAGGTATGGTTTTCACAATGGCATGGCATGCTCAGTGGAATTAGCAGCAAAACCTAAGAAGATCTCAAGTTGCTTGCCTGAAGCGTAGCATAATTGTCTTTAAGATGTGACTAGGTGGCTGACTTTTATTATGAAACTATGCTTGTAGGTCAGCATTTTGAAGAAGTATAATCCAAATAGTGGTTGAAAGAACTTTCTTTTCCTTCAGTTTGTTAGACAAACTTGATACTTTTAGCACATTTCTTTATGTTATAGTTTCATTTTTGTTTATATCAAATATTATATCAAGGGCATTGTATATGGCATGTTATGACAGTTTGCACAAACACATCAATTTGTCCTTCCAAAAATAAAATCTTTTTTTCTCACAAATTCTAACATTTTGTGGTAAATATCAAACTGTTAATCCACTTACCTCCCCATGTACTTAATGCAACCTTTTTTCAAATCATAAAATTTAAAATATTGATAATTACTATTCATCAAAGATAAAGCATATATTAATTTTGGATTTGCGTTTACGTTTGAGTGGACAAATGTGTTATTATCACTGTTACGTAGTTTCACCTAACTTAGCTTTTTAATATGTTCTTTTATTAATTATTTTGGAGAAAATGAGAATATTATGAAATGTTACCTACCATTAATTGATCTCCCACTTTAGATTATATTTCTTTGAATAATCACTGAATAACTTGCGTAAAATTATTATAGAAGAGAGAATAGACTGAATTGCCATTGAAACACAAAGATTTTCACACTATGTTAAAGGGCATAACTCAGCATTTTGTTTTCAATAGAAAACATATGTAGAACAGAGATAGTTTTATATAATGTATTGGGAAAGATGCAATAGACACTTAAAAACAGCAGCAATAAAGCACATAGGATAATAATAATAGAGGTAAATTTTCAACGGCAAGCCCTGGTCAAATAAAACATGGGGACAAAGAAGAATTTACCATAATAAACTTGCATACACCAAAAACATAGGCATTTATACTGGCTAAAGTTTTGAAACTAACTTTAAATGTGAGTTGTGTCAGATTTTTCATGGGCATGATGCCAGAACCAAAATTTAAAATATTAATTATTTGTTAAGGGCCATAGCCTCACCCAGTAGAAATCTTTCTAATTCAGTCATTATAGATTTTTTTTCTTTTTTTTTTTTTATTGTTAAATCATAGCTATGTCCATTAGCTTACCCATTCTAAGATGCACCATAGATGTGGCCCCACCCATTACCTTCCCTCCACCAAAACCTCCCTCCCTTCCCCTTCCTTGGCCCTTTCCCCATAGTCTTGTGCTATAGTTGGGGTATAGCCTTCATGTGAAAGCTATAATTTAGCTTCATAGTAGGACTGAGCATATTGGATACTTTTTCTTCCATTCCTAAAAATACTTTGCTAAGAAGAATATGTTCCAGCTCCATCCATGTAAACATGAAAGAGGTAAAGTCTCCATCTTTCTTTAAGGCTGCATAGTATTCCATGGTATACATGTACCACAATTTGCTAGTCCATTCATGGGTCGATGGG
>CAUYPK010098939.1:0-25646 GCA_963574355.1 Loris lydekkerianus
GGTGGGACCACACCTACGGTGCATCTTAGAAGGGTGCAGGTGAAACTTACTAAATGCAGAATATAAATGTCTGAACACAATAACTAAGAAAATGCCATGAAGGCTATGTTAACCAGTTTGATGAAAATATTTCAAATTGTATATAAAACCAGCACTTTGTACTCCATGATTGCATTAATGTTCACAGCTGATTTAATAAAAAAAAAGGAAAAACAAAGAATAAAGTAAATACAACATGACCAAGACATTTTTAAAAAGTATTACTTGCAAAGAAGTTTTATTATATTAACTTCCAAAAGCTCATTTTGTTCCTCCTTGGAAACCTTGTTGCGTAGTAAAACTTTATTTAAGTATTAAGAACTGGTTAATTATCTACAGAGTATTTTATTAGCTAATTGGGGAGCAACAGACTCCCAGGTGGTGTTCCAGAAGTGGCCACCCCAGCTACTGCTCAAGGGGAGACACAGCATGGAGCAGGTTAATGAGTTTCAGAAGCTCCTTGAAGAAGGTTTGGAAGTCCAGCCTCATGGCCAAGGGCCTCGCTCTCAGATCCCCATAAGACATATACAGCAACCTGCCCAACTGCTCAGCTCCAGCTATGGAAAACAAGAGTTGAGAAGAGTGCTTGGTGTCAAACCTGTAACTCCGGCATCTGGCAGACACCAGGAGCTGTCCCTGCTGGATGGGATGCTGGGAAGAGAGGAGAGAATGTGGCCTAGAGCACAAAGATTCCGATATCTGAACAAATCCACAGGTTTCCCCTGTCTTCTCCAGGATGGCTCACTCACCCAGAGACTTTTACCTGAAGTCTGCATGAGGTAGACACGGATGGCATTGGCAGCAGCACCACAGAGAAACACACCGCTGAGCCCAAGGCAGAGGTGGGTCAGATTGTCACTGTAGTCTACAGTGGGGTTGGTATAGATGACATCAATGATCTTCCCCAAGAAGAAAGGGGCGGACATGGTGATGACACTGGATAGGGCCAGAAATCCAACTGCAGCTGGAAAACATCAGCACACGCTTATGCTCACAGTGCTAACCCAGGAGGCTTCCCTCCCACATGACTGTTTTCAGAGTGTGTACATCCATCTCGGCTGCTCGCACTTCCCTCCCTCTCCCTGCCGGACCCCGTGCTCCCAGAAGGACCAAATGGTACCAGGGTGAGAGCAAGCAGGGGATGTACAGATGGGATGAAGCGAGTGATCACCAGTTCTGGCCGCCCTCCTGCCTCTGGATCTTGGTGCTCATCGTAGGTCACGTTTCTCCTCCACTCACACTGCAGTGTTACCTTGGCATCTACCTGTGCACAGCTTGCAAGTAAAGCCCTAATGACATCGAGCATTTCAGAACACTCTGAATAACCTTCAGAAAGCAGTTTCAGGGATCTGTTACACATGTAATATGTTCCTTAATGTTACTGCTTTGGGGAATACCAGCATGATATGAAAATAAATATGAATATAACTGATCATGTAGTTAAAGAAGAAAGGGAGTCTTATCAGAAAGAAAAATATTAAGAAAATCCAATTAGAAATAACTCATGTCATGGATAATTGCATTCATAAAAGGCATGCACAATTTTTTTTTTTTTTTTTTTTTGAGACAGAGCCTTACTTGTCATTCTGGCTAGAGTGCAGTGGTGTCATCATAACTCACTGCAACCTCAAACTCCTAGGCTCAAGCAATGCGTCTGTCTCAGCCTCCCAAGTAGCTGGGACTACACATGTGTGCCACTATGCTCAGCTAGTTTTCTACTTTTTGTAGAGATGGGGCTTAGGCTAGTCTCAAACTCCTGGCCTCAAAATATCTTCCTGCCTTGGCCTCCATAGGCATCAGCCGCTGTGCCCAGCCCACTTGCTGGTTTTTCAAGTTTATATAAGCACAGAACATCTCTGGAAGATTCATAACAAACAGGTATCACAAGTTCCTTCTAAGATGGCATTCAGTGACTTACTGAATGGGAGGCAGGGTGAGAGGGAGGCTTCCTTGCCACTGGGTGCCCTCTATGCGTGTGTAATACCTGTAAGAGACCTACCAGGAACCTGGCTGGTACCCCCAGAACAGAGTCTATGGCAAGGCTCCCAGGTGGGCACACCATGGAGTGAGCCCAAAGAGACAGTTCTTCACACTCTACAAACAGCAAACACTTCTCTCTTTGTGTTGTGGCTAGTTCTGACACTTCAGCACAGGAACTGCTTTTATAAAATTACTAAAGGGTGCAGAACAAACTCAGTGCCACTGGACACTGAGCTGAAGGGTGACAGGCAGAGTTCTAGGAATAAAGGGAGCTTTTTAGGGGGAGACATTTTGAACAATCACTCTTGCCCCTTTTTTGTTCTAATACTCCCTCCCCAAAAGGCCTGCTCTGACAACCTCCCTTAAAGTACAGATACCCTATGCTGCTTGTCCCTCCCACTCCCCAGCATTCTCAGTATTTCACCTGTTTACTGTTATTATCTATCTCATCTCTCCATTAAGACATAACAGATTGGGGTCTGATGCATCATCGCTTGCCTACAGTGACAGGCACATAGGAAGAGCTCAATCAGGATTTGTTCAATGGGTAAATGAATTTCAACTTTGTAAAGGAGGCTGGAAAGTCTATCCAATCAAAGTTCTCCAACAGCCTAAGTAGGCTCTGGCAGCTTGGAAAGTGCATGTGCCTTCTTAAAAACCCATAGCCACAATTCAACCAAGTAATATAAACCTGGCCAACGGCTGTTTCACTTTGATAGAAGGGCTGGGGTCTTGTTGCAAAGCACCATGCTCCAAGCAGGACTGAAAGCCTGTAGGGCTTAGCTTAGCCACGATGGCAGCTCCAGAAGGTGCTACCCTAGAAAACTCGGGATACAGCAGAAAATCCTGGTTTTGTCCTTCATCAGCAGTTCACTTCTCCAGCCTAGTGAGATGTGATATGCTCGCTTTCTCCTCTAGTTCCCTGAATCAGAGTCAGGATTCCACAGTAAGAATCTGCTTGTCTGAAATGAAATGCCCCATGATTCTAATTCAGAGTCGAGTTCTTACACAGTAAGGATGCTGACTACGAAGAGGAAGGAATTCAGCTGAATCCAAACTCATTCCAGGATACCCTCCTGACAGTTTTACTGTTTAAAAAAAAAAAAAAATTATCAGCTGTTTTATTGCCATTTGCCTCTCTAATTTCAATGTTAAAAAAGTAAAATATTTCTTCAGTTTTTGGTTAGCTGGAATCTTGTTAATCAAGAGTTTATTACAAATCATTGTCTTCTGACAGTAAGGAATAACTTAGACTTGCACCATAAAATTATTTCAGATTCCACACGAAACTCAAGACACAGCTGAAGTGTGGCTCTTCTGAAACCCTCTTCCCCCTTTTCTCCATGGTTAAGCCTCTCAGCATGTCCCCACCCTCGCCTATAACTTTACTGTTATCTCTCTCGGCAGATGTCTTCAACTATGCTACCCTTATTGCACTGAATCATGGCATTCAAAAGATAAGAAGAAATATCCTTCAGAAGAAACACTAACAAAAAACCTAAAATGTAGATTGCTGGTATAAGGACTTTGGGAGATATTTAGCTCATTGGAAGAGGACAGAGGTTTGGGGGTGGGCGGAGGAAGCTGTGCAGTGTGCCTTCCACCTGCCAACTGCTTAACACAGGATGGTAATAGGGACAGCTTTCCTCACTCACTCAAGCACTAAAAGGGCAGCACTTGCACTAAGTCCCCATCTGAAGCATTTGATATTCTCCCAGCAATCCTCACATTATCCTTGTTTTTCAGACAGGAAACTGAAGCACAGAGAAATGAAGGAACCTGCCCAAGGTCTCCCAGTTTACAAAATGCAGAACCACATTCTGTGGCAAAACCTGTCCTCATCTTGCCACACTTCAAGCAGAGAAGCAGCATAGACCTCACATGGGGGTCAGGGTAGGCCAGGGTGCAGAAAGGGTGGCAAGACATAGTGGGAGCAGAGACCTTGTGGGCACAGTACTGAGAAATAAAGTTTCCAGATTATAAAACAGAATAAGGACTTTGTGGGAAGGCAGGCTTAAAAGTGTTCTCTGTTGGGGACTGATAGATTTGTGTTTTTAAATGACTGACTCTGGCTGCAGAGCAAGAAGAGAGGCCAGCACAACTGCAGGTGGGGAGACAGAAAGCTGTGCTGGTACCCTAGCGTGAACCAGGATGGGAGCAGAAGGATAAAGGACAGTGAGAAGGACTGGAGATGGTTTTTCTTTTTTTTTGAGACAGGACCTCACTCTGTCACTCGGGCTTGGAGTGGAGTAGGACAACCATTGTTCACTGCAGCCTTGAACTCCTGGGCTCCAGCAATCCTCCTGCCTCAGCTTCCTGAGTAGCTGGGACTACAGGGACATGCCACCACCCTGTATTCAGCTACTTTCTCTCTTTTTTGGTAGAGATACACTACATTACCCAGGATGGTCTCAAACTCCTGGCACCTCAACCAATTCTGCCCTGGTCTCCCAAAGTGCTGGGATTACAGGTGTGAGCTACCATGTCTGGCCTGGATTAGAGGGTTTTTTTGAGACAGAGTTTTACTTTGTCACCCTCGGTAGAGTGCTGGGGCATTATAGCTCACAGCAACCTCCAACTCTTGGGTTCAAGCGATTCTCTTGCCTCAGCCTCCTAAGTAGCTGGGACCACACATGCCCACCACAACCCCTGGCTAGTTTTAGAGTCAGGGTCTCGCTCTTGCTCAGCTGGCCTCAAACCTGTAAACTCAGGGCAATCCACACGCCTGGGCCTCCAAGAGTGCTGAGATTACAGGCAGATATTTTTAAGAATCCGACTCTCACTCTTAGACGCTGGACATGACGACTGGTTGGATTTAGGCAGCTAGCTCTGAAGTTCAGTCTGATAGAATCAGAACCCTAGCTATGCCATCTAGCTGTTTGACCTTGCATGAGTTTTTAATCTGTAAAATGGCCATAAGAACAATACCTCCTTCAAGGAATTGTCATAAGGAGTAAACTAGACACATATGTAAAGCACGTGACATAGCACCCTGTACCAAGTAAATAAGAAATATAAGAAATAAAAGCACTATCTTTATTACTGCTGCTACCATGAGAGTGACTGGTGTCTCTTACCTGGCTCAAGGGGTTCACACAGCAGTCCCCCTTGGCTGAATCAAAGGACAGAGGAGGAGAGGTAGCTTCAAAGAAGAAGGTAACTGGTTTTTTAGACATGTTGGGTTAGGGGGAATCTGAGAGACACTTCCATGGGTGCAGGTGGGTATGGCAGGAAGCACAAGAATGGAGTGTGTGGAAGACGGCGGCTGAGTGAAGGGACCCAGCATCTGAGCCAGACAGAAGGTAGTGAGGATACGAGGGGCTGACAGATGAGGAGAGGAGAAGAGACTCAGAGGCTCCAGACACTCCTCAGGCTCCTGGAGACCCAGGTTGCCACGTGTCTGGTAGAAGGCCAGACTTCCTCCCGCACAGTGGCAGCAAACCCTACAGAGTTAGTGGTATCTGCCCCATGAACCAGGGGCTCACCTGCTCAGCACATGTGATGGGATACACCTGTGTAATTTACAACTAGCTTGTGCCATGTATATGAGAAAAAAATTTTCTAGTTGCCATATTAGGAAAAAATAGGTAAAATTATTATTTTTTTTTTAGAGACAGAGTCTCACTTTGTAGCCCTTAATAGAGTACTGTGGCAGCATTACTCACAGCAACCTCAAACTCTTGAGCTCAAGTGATTCTCTTGTCTCAGTCTCCCAAGTAGCTGGGATTAACAGGCACCCACCACAACTCCTGGCTAATTTTAGAAATGAGGTCTTGCTCTGGTTTAGGCTGGTCTCAAACCTGTGAGCTCAGGCAATCCACCTGCCTCGGCCTCCCACAGTGGTCAAATTAGTTTTATTAACATTTTATTTGACCCAATACATCTAAAATATTATCCACATGTAATCAACATTCAATAAAATAATCAATAAAACATTAATAAGATACTTTAGAATTTTTTCCCTACTGGCTTTTTAGAATCTGACGTGCACTTTATACCACAGTTAATTCCAACCAGCCACACCTCACAGCACAGTTGCATAGTGCTAATGTTTTCTCTGAAACAAGCAGCTTTGCGTGCAGACCTCTATCTTGAGTGGGCTCCAGGACATAGCCACTCTCAGTGTTCCTGGTTCCCGCCTTGCTCACTGCACCAACTGCTGTTATCACTATTCCTCACAGTCCTCTCGTGGTCTACTTCCATAAAGAAGAACTACAGACTCAGCAAAGGCCGCTGGTTTGGGGTCTAAGAGTGGTCCTGACCTCAATCCACAAGTGGTCCTTACCAGTATTTGAAGGGAAAGGAGCCCTCCGAGTTCTTAGGGGAACACCAGGGGATGTGGGGCAGGTGTGCACTGCCAGGAAGAGTGGGAAGGCCTGCTGCCCTGGGCTGAGGCCCACCACACAAAGAACCTCCTCTAAATCTCACCCAGGCCCATTCCCAAGACCCTGGCCTTAACTCGGCAAGAGTGTTACCACCTCTATCTGCCAGGCACAGCCAGGCACAGCCAGAAGGTTCCATGAAGTGCTGCTTATCCCACCAGTCCACCTTCCATTCCTTCTGCATCTTTTCAAAAGATTCCTTCTGTTCAAAGTGATAAGACAAGGAGTTATCAGTGAAAAAGGACTCTAGGGAAACTTTGTAGGCCACAGCTATAGGAAGATAGCTGCAAATTCCTATCCAAAGTGAGAACCTGGCAGGTGAATGACAGTAGTTCCTTCAGAAAAAATGGAAATAATGTGAAGGCTGCTCCTGGCTCACATCTGTAAGCTTTCCAAGTGGTAGACACTGCACGTAAAGCTTCTGATACCAGTAACTTATCAAAGTTTTCAGGTCACAGTTTAAACAGGGGCATACTTAAGAAACAACTAAAGACAGATGGAAGGATTATTATTCAAATGAAAAGGTGTGTTTTTGAAAAAGGATTCTTGTACTTGTTTTTCTAAAAATTAAAAGTTAACATTGGAATTCCTTCTTTTCAACTCTTTTTTTGGTCTCTTGATTTAAATGCTCTCACACACACACAACACTATTCTTTACCTCTGGCGTTTCAAAGCGATGTGCCAACACCTGAGGCTGCTCTTAAGATGATAGATTACAAATTAAAAATAAATTACCTTGGCTTTGTTCCTGTAGCACAGTGGTTACGGCGCCAGCCACATACACTGAGTGTGGTGGGTTCGAACCCAGCTCAGGCCATCTAAACAACAATCACTAACAAAAAAACAGCAGGGAGTTATGGCAGGTGCCTGTAGTCCTAGCTACTTGGGAGGCTGAGGCAAGAGGATCACTTGAACTCAAGAGTTTGAGGTTGCTGTGACATCACAGTACTCTACCCAGGGCAACATAGTGAGACTCTGTCTCAAAAAAATAAATAAGCAAATAAATTACCTCCCACTCTCTCTTAATCCCACAAATGCCAACCTCTACATAGACTTTAATACATATAATTATATTTCATCAGATTTCCTCATAACATACAATATGCATTTATTATCTGTTTAAAAAGTAAAAAGAAAAAAAAAAAATAGTGTGCCAACCCCAGGCTTATTTCCTCAAATTATATACTCATAATTTTTCAACATAGCAGAACAAAATAGCTCCTCTTCTTAAAAGGGGGTAGAAACTGGGAGCAGTCGCACACACCTGTCATCTCAGCTCCTGGGAAAGTGGGGACTCCCTGAATCAGGAGGTCAAGATGAGCTGGACAACACAGTGAGACAGACTTGATACCACAACACACCAGCATGGCAGAGCCTGTGCTGACAGGGTAAGAAGTCACAGGGACGATGGTCAGAGGATAGGCAGGACTGGGCACAACGCAGGTACCAACAAACCTGACACCCAAACAACTTTCTCGGCATATAACATTTCAGAAACAAAAGTAGATTTCCTCAAGCTTCCTGAGTCACACACAGGAGTGGTGGATGTACCAAACAGAGGTGAGGGTCTCTAATGGGGGTCTCTAGAAGCTGCTAGGCTGAGAGGGGGGGCTCACTGTGTCCTTCACTTAAGGAATCTGAATCCTTGCTCTGTGCCACAAACGTGCTAAGAACTGGAAGCAGAAAGATCAGACACAGCTCACAGTCCAGAGAGAGCTCCTGGTCTCCACTTTTAAAAGAGAAAAAGCGAAGAAAAGATCTTTTATATCAAAATCTACACTCAGCTGGACATGGTGGCTCACACCTGTAATACTAGCAACTTTGGGAGGCTGAGATAAGAGAATTGCTTGAGGCCAGGAGTTCAAGACCAGCCTGGGCCACAAAGCAAAACCCTGTCTCTTTAAAAAACAAAAACAGAAAGATATTTCACTGAACAATGAAATAATACTCTTTATACCTTAATGGTACCAAGAATTCCCCCAAGTGGCAGAAGACATACTGCCAACCTGACTGCTCTCCACCTGGCAGCCCTACTCTGAATCCCAAATCACTAGGAAGATCCTTTCTAAAGCCACAGATTTGTAACTAAGAATTCTTGTTTCTGATGTTGCACCTGACAGACTCACAGACCCGCTCCCAAAACCCTCTCTGAAGCTGCAAGTTTATCTGTAGTTGTGTGATTTCTCCCCACTAAGCCAGAAGCCCTGGCAGGAGCAGGGACCGTGTATGTTTCTGTCAGGGTAACTTAAAGCCTAGCACAGAATGAGGACTGCACAAATTTTTATAGAAGAAAAGAAAATTTAGAGAAATCTCAAAATTTTACAAGGCCCTCACACTGAAACATTCCTCCAATTACAGCTAAAAATGAGGAACTATAGAAAGTTGTTTTATTTGGATTTTGTTTCTAAATATGCGCGTTTGGGTTTCTTTTAAAAATGACTCCATGATGATTTAGTTGGGTGATGAGCGGCTGCAGCTCACAGATCACTGGCTGTTCCAAGCAGAGTGCGCAGTGCGTTCTGCTTCCAGAGCCCACAGCACCTCGGCCTGTTTGCCTAGTCCTACACATACTGCTCACTGCTTGATGAACTTGCCTAAAGCAAATGTGGCTTTAAAACAGTGTAAATGCATACTAAGAAAACAGGCATTTGGGGGCCTAATTTTTTTTTTTCTAAGTAAAAATACCCTTCATCTCATCCCGAGAATGCTACGAACGCCGAAACATTGCACCCACTGAGTTGCCGGCTGAACAGACTCAAATATTCCAACAAGGAGCTCCTGCGCCAGGAATACGAATTGTCAGCAAAAGAAAAAACATCCACCCAACCTTCCAACCTCTCCCCAGCTAACCTAAAATCCTGACATTGCCACTCTGGGGTGAGCTCCCTGACCAGCGGTCTGGGGCAGAAGTTCCCAGGAAGCCATTCCAGCCCGCCTCCGGGGTTTTGCGTGGCCGGAGGGAGACGGCAGTGTCAGGCTCTCCGCCGCCCGACAGTGTCCCTCTCCGCAGGCCCAGCAGCCCGGCGGAGAGAGCAGGCCCTACCTGCCAGCCTGCGGCGCTCGGGGTAGGCCAGCTGCAGGAGCTTCCGGGTCTCCGAGAGCCGGGCCGCCGCGGGGCGCAGCCGCCTATCGTCCCCGGGAGCCACCGCCGGCCCGCGCCGCCAGGCCTCGCCTCCCGCCCGGGCGGCGGCTGCGAGACATCCAGGGAGCGAGGCGCGCGGGAGCCGGAGAGCCCCTGGCTGGCAGAGCGCTCCGCACTTGCAGGTGTTGGGACCGCGAGCCCACAACCCCAGGAGCCGCGTAAGGCCTGCGCCGCCAAGACCCCCGCCCCGACAGCAGCTCTTCCAACGGCGCACAGCCCCAGCGCCCCAGAGGAACCTCGGCCCCAGACCGACTAGCAGCGGCAGGGATCCGGGGGCGCCGACGACCGGGGCCCACACGTTGGCGGCCCGGGCCCGCGGCACGAGTAGCCGTAGTGGCCAGGCAGGGGGACCGCGCATGGCGCCGCGTCCGACTTGCGCGCCTCAGCCCTCCAGCCCCGCGTGCACAGAGCCGAGGACCCTCCCGGCCCGGCCCCGAGCGGAAGGCGTGGACGCGGTGGCGCCCGCCCCTCCCACGCTGTCACTCGCCTTATCGGTCCAGCGCCCCCAGCCCGTACCCCGAGCTGCGCCCACCCTATCCGGATCCGCGACGCCAGCATGGGCCCCACCCTAGGACAGCCACCCGGGCCTGCAGGTCACCTTCCCGAGCGACCTCCACCCGGCTCCAGCGCCCTCACTGCAGCGCCCCCAACTGTCTGCCCACAGCGGAGCACCCTGAGCACCACCGGGAACGCGGCCGGGGAAAAGCCAAAAGAGCCGATGAGCCTGCGCACTGCTGCTCAGGAAGCTTTTTCGCGCTTCCTCTTCCACTCTGGTATGAACTCGGGAGCGGCGTGAGCCCTTTCTCGCGCCGGCGGACTCGGCGGAGCGCGCAGACAGGACCACACGATGCCTGGCACAAGGATGCGGCGAAAGGACGGCGCGCTGGACCCTGCGTGGGGTGGGGCTGCGGGTCTGTTATCCGTCCTGGCGCAGAGAACAGGGCGGAGGTGCGGAAGACTGCTAAAAGGACTTCTGGCGCAGTTCTGGAAGGCGTGTGGTCTGTGAAGAGTGAAATGTGGATAACTTTGAGCAGAAGTGTGAGGGCAGACGAGGTCCAGGCACTTCAGCTGCACTTGGTGCAGAAGGCCAACCAGGATGCAGTGCAGGGGCTGAAAACTCACTGACACTTTACGCAGACTTGGCCGTGGAGGGTGCGTACCTGCAGCACGGTGAGGAACAGCCTACTTCCTATGCGAGTTGTGGTTGAGGAAGGTGGATAGGTATTTGTTGAGTCCTAGATATTTTCACTGGACCAGAATAGGGGTACCCGCCTCAATTGCAGAAATCACGGGTTCACAAAACAAAAACAAAACCCTCAATAATCAACAAAAATATTTTAGTGAAATTTTAAACTCAAAATTAATGCAAAATATCACATTTTAAAATGCAGGATTCCCTCCTGAACTTGATTGACCCTGTCTCTCTCCTCTCAACCGAATCCCGTGGGTGGAAACTTCATTTACAAAAGCTGGCAGTTAGCAGCTGCTCTTAGTTTGTTAATGACTTTTTTTAAAGTTTGCATTAAAATAAATTTTGCATTATTTCTCATTATTTTTCAGCACATCCTTAAATTTTGTCCCTAGAATGCCTCAAGTATATGGTAAGGAGTGAAAAGAGGAAGGATCAAGGATAAAAAGAAACTTAAATGCACCTGTGAACTAAGAAATAAGCCTGTCGTTCTCTAAAATCCAACCTCTTAATCCAGGGGGTTGCAGAGTCCCTCCCACCTCAAGAGTAACTTCAATTAAAGTTAGCCTGTCATCCATGCAGAAATTCTAGAACTGAAAGTGTGATGTGAAGCGGACTCCAGTGACTTATGAGTGGGCATATTCCTTTTGGGAAAGATTTTAGAAGGTGACTTCTGCAAAGGAGCAGATAGTTCCTCCTCCTGCAACCTGCTACCTCCTCTTCGAACCAGGCTGAAGAAACATTAGGCAATGACATCCCCCTGGCTGGAGAGAAAGTCACAGTTTTAACTGAAATATAATGTTTCTCTTACTTCCTCTTTTCCACTTTACTGAAACCACTGGCTGTTTCAAGGATCAGGGAATGTGGGACCGGCCTTAACTCCCCGCCTTCCCTGATGTGGCATTTTCTCCCTCCTTTTCAGCCAGCCCTCTCTGGGGCCTAAAGTCAACAGAAAAATAACTTAAGTGTAGCTGAGTAAAACAATAAAAATTCTCATTATTTACATACCTAAAACTCAGAGAAATCATCTGAAAATAATTTTTCCCAATCCCAACAGAAATGTCAGGGCTAGGGCGCCGCCTGTGGCTCAGTGGGTAGGGTGCAGGCCCCATATACCGAGGGTGGCAGGTTCAAACCCAGCCCCGGCCAAACTGCAACAAAAAAATAGCCAGGCGTTGTGGCAGGTGCCTGTAGTCCCAGCTACTTGGGAGGCTGAGGCAAGAGAATCGCCTAAGCCCAAGAGTTGGAGGTTGCTGTGAGCTGTGTGACGCCACGGCACTCTACTGAGGGAGATAAAGTGATATTCTGTCTGTACAAGAAAAAAAAAAAATGTCAGGGCTAAAAAAAAAAAAAAAATCCCATTATTATTAGCCATATTAATAGAAAGGCAAGACTTTTTTTTTGGGGGGGGGAGTGAGATAGAGTCTTACTCTGTTGCCCATGCTAGTGTGCCATGGCATCACGCTAGCTTATAGCAACCTCAAACTCCTAGGTTCAAGCCATCCTCCTGCCTCAGCCTCTAGCCACAGTGCCTGGCTAGATTTTCTATTTTTAGTAGAGAGATGGTGGGTGGGGGGGAGATAGGGTCTCACTCATGCTTGGGTTAGTCTCAGACTCCTAAGCTCCAGTGATCCTCCTACGTTGGCCTCCCAGAGTGCTGGGAATACAGACATAAGCCACTATGCCTGGCCCAAGATAAGAATACTTTACTAGCATAAAATCTACAGAAAATGTCCTTGGCTGTTAAACATACAACAAGGAGTGGAGTGGGGAATGAATATTAGCAGAATATATATGGGCTTATATAGTCATCATACAAAAAAAAAAAAAAGAAACAAAGATGATCTGCTCTAAAAACAATACATATATGTGCAAGTTACTGCTTTGCATTACTATGACCTTTTCAGCCCATTTAAAAATAAAACTTTTCACTGCCTCTTTAGAAATTAGGATAAAGTTCCTTGACCTCTGAAAAGGGGGCATTTGGGAAAGAACCAAAGCAGGCTGCTTATGTATGAGTGGAAATAGCATAAAATGCCAGAGCAAAGTTTGGGAGGACTGTGTATTAATGCAGAGAGAACAAGCAAAAGTTCAAATCCTGCCCACAAGAAAAGACAGAAGGCTCTTGGTAGAGGGATGACTGAACCAAGAAGTAAAACCTGGCCCTCAGTGAATAGACTCTCAATAGATTTATTGGCCAACAGGTGTCAAATTCAAAAGGAACTTCTGATGCAACTTAAGAGCAGTTGAGATAAGAGCAATTCCACCTGCAGGCGCTTGTCCCTCTGAAAGGACAGCAGAGGAAGGAGCTGATGGGACTACAGCAAGGGGCACAGGAAGTGCAGTAGCACAAGAAGCCAAACAAAGGCTGCCTGGCTTGTAGTTCGTGATCTGATGGGGAGAAGGTCATTTGATCGTTAATATATTTCTCTTTCCTTTAACTCAAGCTTGCAGCTCATTCTGTCAAGTATAGGGCGTCAGGACAGTGGCTGAAGGTGAAGCAAACAGCTCAGTGAAGCGCCAGCAAAGGTGTGGGGTCCACTTGGAGCAGAAGTGCTTTGTAAGGTCCTCTGAGGGGGCAGGAATTGAAGCTTCTGGTCACTTGTCTGCCGTGTGTGCATCAGAGTGAGTGCCGAGACTAACCACCTCCCCGAGCAGTAGGACTCAGGCTTCAGCATCCTCAGCTTTCACAGTCTTTCTCTCACCTTCCTCTAGAAGTACCCAAAGAAAGGCTGTTCCTGGTTAAATTGTGTCCCTCCATAATATGATATGTTGAAGTCCTAATCGTCCAGCACAATGTGGTCTTACTTGAAATTAGTGTCATTGCAGGTATAATTAATTTACTTAAGTTGAGGTCATATTGGAATAGGGTGTCCTTACAATTAGATGGCTGTGTGAAGACAGAGAAGGCATAAGGGAAAACGACGCACCACAAGGAGGCAGCGGTGGGTGGGAGCTGTGCGGCCCAGAGCCCCAGGCAAGGCCAAAGGTGGCTGGCAGATCACGGGAAGCTGCAGACAGATATGAAAGGACTCCTGTGATAGGTTTCAGAGGGAGCACAGCCCTGCCGATACCTTGATTTTGGACTTCAAGCCTCTAGAATGTGAGACAAGAAATTTCTGTTGGTATTAAGCCCCTAGTCATGGTGCTTTGTTATGGCCTATGGCAGCCCTGGCAAACTAATACAAAGGCTTGGCATCAATGTCTTGTATAATACTGCAGTAGATACTCGATATTTATCTGTTTACTCTTATTTGGTCTAAAAAGCAAACATTGTCCTTATAATGGCACTGTTCTGGACTGTGTCTTCAATGGCAGCCACATACATGAAGGCCATTTCAGGACTCCTGAGCTGCAGTCAGCAAACCCTCTGTGTGCTTTGGTGTCCACAGCTGGAAGTAAGGCTGCAGCATCTCTTTTCTGCCCTCTCATTGTTCACAAGACAGCCATTTACAGGACCCATGGAGCATTCTGTGCCAGAGCAGGATGCCAGGCCAGGATTGCCTGTTCACAGGGCTTTGCTGGGAACTGCTAGCCAGATCCTGGCCCTACCGGGCTCTGCACTCCAGGTGGCTGGACTCTGCCTTTATGGGGTCTCCAGTCAGATACTAAGCCATGATCAGTTTGGGAGTCTTAGCAAGGACAGGAAACACATAAAGCTTGAAAACAATTTGGGAAGTGGCTGAGAAAAGAGAGAGGAAGGTAAGAAATAAAGAGGGTGTTCCAAGGAGTGAGTTGAACTTTAGATGAGGTGGATTCTCAACAGTACCAGAATCTAGGGTGTTTATTCTTTTTTGAGCATTAAATAAAAGTTTAAATTTAAAGGGAAAGATTTCTAATTGAGACAGTTTTCTGTCCTCTAATAGTATTTTATTTTATGTTTTTGAGACAGAGTCTCACTATGTAGCCCTCAGTAGAGTGCTATGGCATCACAGCTCACAGCAACCTCAAACTTTTGGGCTTAAGTGATTCTCTTGCCTCAGCTTCCCAAGTAGCTGGTACTACAGGCACCTGCCACAACGCCCGGCTATGTTTTGTTGTTGTTTTTGTTGTTGTCATTGTTGTTTAGCTGGCCCAGGCTGGGTTTGAACCCACCAGCCTCAGTGTATGTGGCTGGTGCCCTACCCACTGTTTTTTTTTTTTTTTTTTTTTTTAATAGGAATTAAAAATAGCTGCTTGTAGCTCAAGCAGCTAAGGTGCCAGCCACATACACCAGAGCTGGCAGGTTTGAATCCAGGAATCTTTTATTTTATTTTTTCAGACACGGTTTCATTCTGTTGCCTGGCTAGAATGCTGCGGCATCAGTCTAGTTCACAGCAACTTCAAACTCCTAGACTCAAGCAATTCCTTGCCTCAGTCTCCTGAGTAGCTGGGACTATAGGTGCCCACCAACATGCCTAACTTTCTATTTTTAGTAGAAGGGGATTCTCTTGCTTTGGCCTCCCAGAGTGCTAGGATTATAGGCATAAGCCACAGACTAACAGGTATTTTTATGATGTCTCTATCATATCTTTATATACTCATTAACAGACAAGATGATTGTGGCTAGGCTCAATGGCTCATACCTATAATCCTAGCACTCAGGAAGGCTGAGGTGGGAAGAACCCTTGAGCTTAGGAGTTCAAGACTAGCCTGAGCAAGAGCGAGACACAGTGTCTACAAAAAGTAGAAAAAATTAGCCAGACATCATGGTGGGCAACTGTAGTTCTAGCTACTCAGAAGGGTGCAGCAGGAGGATGCCTTGATTCCAGAAGTATTAGAGTCCTGTGATTTATGATGATGCCACTGTACCCTACCTGGGCAAGAGAGTGAGACTGTCTCAAAATAATAGTAAAAAAAAAAGTATAAAATAATAAGTTTGTTTTAAGCCTTAAAAAAAATTCACCTTCTTAAATGCTACTTCAATTCTCTCTCTCCTAGACCTGAATTTAATTTTTCTGCTTTTTTTAACAGAGAGTCTCACTTTGTTACCCTCAGTAGAGTGCCGTGGTGTCACAGCTCACAGCAACCTCCAGCTCTTGGGCTTAGGCGATTCTCTTGCTTCAGCCTCCCGAGTAGCTGGGACTACAGGTGCCCATAACAACGCCCAGCTATTTTTTTGTTGCAATTTGGCCGGGGCCAGGTTTGAACCCACCATCCTCAGTATATGGGACCGGCGCCCTACTTACTGAGCCACAGGAGCCACTTATATGATCTTTATATAGTAATTAGGTACTTAACCGTATATACTCGAGTATAAGCCAAGTTTTTTTGGCACAAAATTTGTGCCGAGTTCGGGTTTTTTGACACAAATTTTGTGCCGAAAAAACTTGGCTTATACTCGAGTATATAAGTAAATGTGGAAGGTGCTTTATATATATATATTTTTCTATTTAGAAATAGGGTCTGTCTTTGTTGCCCAGACTGGAGTATGGTTACACAATCACAGTTCACTGCAGTCATGAACTCCTGGGCTCAAGCAGTCCAGCTTTAGCCTTGAAGGCCTGGGACTACAGGTATGCCCCATTGCATCCCACTAGTTTGTTTGTTTGTTTGTTTGTTTCTTTCTTTCTTTCTCTCTCTCTCTCTCTCTCTTTCTTTCTCTCTTTCTCTCTCTCTCTCTTTCTTTCTTTCTTTTTTTTTTGAGCCAAGGTCTCACTATATTTCCCAGCAGGCTGGTCCTGAACCTTTATCATTTTTAATTTTTATTTATTATTTTTCCTTTATCCTTTTTTTAGATCGATTTTTTTATTCTGGTAAAATAGATTAGAAAATTTACCATTTTAACCAGTTTTAAAAATATTATATTTTTTCATTTTTTCACTTGATTTCTTAAAATGCAATCCTCCCTGGCCTACCCAAATCTACTGTGAATTCTTACTGAACATTTCTTCTCACACAGCCAAGAACAGAACAAAGCATCAAGGAAAGGAGGAAGGGAAGTGCAGCTTAGTTGAGACGGGGCCAGGTCTGGTCCTGCTGAGTACCTAGCAGAGTGCCTGACATATCTGGTGACAAGAGCAGTGGATCTCAGTAGGAGATGGAAAGTGAGGGAGGACATGGCCATCTCATAGAGGAGGCTGAGGCAGGAGGCTGCAGAGAGGAGACAGCACCACTGCATTTCCTGCCTGGGCAACAGAGCAAGACCCTGTCCCCAAAAATAAAATTAAAAAAATTATAATAAATACTAAAGAGGACCTAGTCAAGCCTGGCAGGTTCTTCTTCCTCCTATGCTATGCTGATGCAATTCTGTATTTACATTTTGAAAAAGTTACCTCAGGTGATTTGTTGTGAAGCAGGAAAACATAAACCCTGAGAATATACTATGGGCTGGGCACTTTGTGTTCTTTACGTCACTTAATCTTGTTATCAAACCTGGTTCAAATTCACAGGTGAGCCAACTGGCTTGGGGTGGCCAAGTGCTTCCCTAGGCCACCCACACGCTCCCTCAGGCTGCAGTGCAGCAGCACAGTCTGCTTCTCAGCCCTGGTGCAACAGGCCAGACTAAGTGAGTCCACTGAAAAAGTCCTTTTCTTTCCTTCCTAAAAAGCCCAGTTTTCTTAGCAGTGCATGCATTCTGTAACATCCGAATTCAGAGTCTGCAGTGCTGGAGAGAGAGTAAACTGTGTGTCCTTCTACTTCTGCTAGAATCTAGATGGAAAGTGAAGGCTATGAGCTAGGTGAAAATCAAGTTCAGGCTAAAGGGATAGAAACTACTGTAATTTCACCAGACAATGGCCAGTATCAGTTGGCCTCTCTCTCGGACCCCCTCAACCCTGCTCCATGTTTGGGAAAGACCGTTGTTATAGGAAAACATTGTAAATAAAGCCTGATGCATAACATTAATCTACATGACCCAAAATAAACCCAATTAATTAGTTAAAGTCAGTGTTGACCAAATTGGTTCATACTCTTGTTCTTTAATTTACAACTTGCTTCCCAATCCCCTCCCTCCCTTTCTCCCTCCCTCTGTCTCTCCCTTCCTCCTTCCTTCCTTCCCTCCCTCCCTCCATCCCTAATTCCCTCCCTTCCTTCCTTTCTTTTTTGGAGACAAAAATCTCAAGCTATCGCCCTGGGTAGAGTGTCATGGCGTCACAGCTCACAGCTACCTCAAACACTTGGGCTTAAGCGATTCTCTTGCCTGCTACAAGCGCCCGCCACAACGCCCCGCTATTTTCTTTTGTTTTTTGCTTCAGTTGTCACTGTTGTTTTAGCTGGCCAAGGCCGGGATGGAACTTGCCAGCCTTGGTGTTTGTGGCCTACCCACTGAGCTACGGGCGCCACCATCCTTTCTTTCTTCCCACCTGTAACAATGAGGCAGGGCCAAGGCAGTCCAAGGCCAAGCCCATGCCCAAGACTTCTGACCAAAGTCCACTCCACTGTCAGCCTCCTTGTCCTGTGATCCCTCTCCACTCTGGATGCTTTCTATCAGCATGTGGACAGGCCCTATTGCACTTTCCATTTTGCATGTAATGGCCTCATTACTGAGGCACACAATTAATTAGCAGCTAGTGTCCACTATTAGAAGTTACACATCACTGTACATCACATGTAGAAATAGTTTGTATATGTATACACTCTCTGTTGAATCTCAGATATAATTGAAAATACATTTTGGGGGGATATTTCTGAAATCAGGAGAGGAAAGGATTTATAATGGGATGGCATCTTGCCAGTGGGTATTTCTGACATATAAAGTGGGCTGTCAGTCCAGGTGGCAAAACTGCACTGCTGACACCCTCATCAGCTCTGTCAGAATAATATTTAGTGACAATGTAAGGCAGGAATATGAAGCCTGGTTTTTGTCTGAAAGACTTCTGTTGATAAATTCTGCATAAAACCTACGGAATGGACATTACTGGCTTGGGAGGAAACCCTAAAGAAGGTAGTGGTGTGTGCTTTTTGGGGGCTCTGCATGTGACATGTGACAGGTCTCTGAGAGTGCAGAAGGGAATGCTCAGACACTGATGGTCTACTCACAAAGCTGGACTTGGCACGAGGAAATTTTAGAGATACCAGCTCCGATGGATTTCACTTATGCTATAAAAACAATGTAAAGTGTGAAAGTTTTAAATAAACATAAAATATAACTTCTCAATGAAAAGAAAGCATTCTCCATCATTTGACTTACAGTCTTCTAAAAATGGAACATAAGATCTTCTGCTGGCAAGTTTGCAGGAAGCAGCCTCAGCACATGGGAATCCTGTGGAGAAGGCAGCGTGAAAATCCTGGAAGAAAGGCTGAAGCAAATGGGGTTCCGGTACACCTGCACGAACGATCACCTGCCAGTGAAGCTCTTACAGTGTGTGGACCACAGCACTCATCCTGACTGTGCCTTAAAATCGGCAGCAGTGTCTACTCAAAGAGAAGCCCCACTTCTTTATGCAAAACGAGGCACTAGCCTCGTCAGCCCCCTCTTGCTGGCTCTGGCTTCAGGAACTCCGAGCAGGCAACACCTTTTCCATCACAATTAAAGAAGTTTGCCGAGTGTGGTGGCTCATGCCTGTAATCCTAGCACCTTGGGAATCTGAGGGGGGAAGATCACTGAGTCCAGGAGTTTGAGACCAGCCTGAGCAAGAGCAAGAGCAAGACCCCGTCTCTACAAAAAGAAAAAAGAACCTGGGCATGGTGCAGGCACCTATAGTCATAGCTCCTCAGGAGGCTGAGGCAGGAGGATGGCCTGAGTCCAGGAGTTTGAGGTTGCTGTGAGCTATGATGATGCCACGGTACTCTAGCCCAGGCAATAGAGTGAGACCTGTTTCAAAAAAAAAAAAAAAAAAAAAAAATTAAAGAAGCTATTATTTTTTTTTAATTTTTAAAATGGCACAAAGATTGGAATCCAGACTGCTGTTTATATAATCAAACATTTTTATCAAGTTCTGGTAGAACTGTATTATATATCATCTAGATTTTCCTATATCCTCAGTAGGGCATACTGTATGTTTGTTGGTAGCTATATAAATGTGCACATATATATTTGGCATGTGAAGATTTATGTATAGAGATATTCATTTAATGGTTATATCTAATGAGGGGAAAACCCAAAATGTTCAATAATATTTACATATGTACTGAACCTGTTTGGAACTGTTTACATAAGATTTAGTATGTCTGTAGGAAGGGCTGTCATTCAACAAGTAAAAGTCATGTTTACCAGCTCAGATGTTTGTCAGCTGGTGAATGGATAAACTAGTTGTAGTCAATCTATACCATGGAATATTACTGAGCAATACAGGTAACTGTTATTGATATAGGCAACCACACACATCAAACTCAAATGCATTATGTCAGGTGAGAGGTGCCAGGCCAAAGGTGACATACTGTGTGATTCTGTTTACATGACATTCTGGAAAAGGCAAAACTGTAAGAACGAAGAAAAAGTCAGTGGTGGTGGGTGGGGGAGATTGTCGGCACTTGGGGCAAGGCCAGTTACACAGCACAGTGAGAAGAGGGGACTTTGGGGAGTGAGGAAACCATCCTGTATCCTGCCTGAAATGAGGGCTACATGACTATGGGGCTTTGTCAACATTCATGGGCCTGTACAGCAAAAAAGAGCAAATCTGATTGTATGTAAATTAAAAGAAAACTTTTTAATGAATATTTAACCACATAGGAAAATGTCAATGATATATGTAAGATGTAAGATTTAAAACTTCTTTATTGTGTGACACAAATGTCTAAAATAAAATTTAATAAATTATAAATGTGTATTTTTATGACATACATATATTGTCAATGAATGAAAGAAAAGGAAATAAACCAAAAGGCTGGGCAATTAAAAGAAAAATGGAACATAAAATAATAATAGTGCATTTTCTAATCAAGGGAGTCTCAGGTGTAGCAAAACAGCATATATGTATGCCAGCCCACAGTGTGAAATAAATTTTCTACTGTGGGGGCAGAGACAAGATGACTGACTGAAGCCAGCTTTCCACAGAGGCTCCCGTCCAGAAGGAGAGTTAAAGGACAGAAATTTAGCAAGGCAGGTTAGAGCTGCTCCAAGAGAGAAGGTTGAAGAATGCACATCAATCCTGCTGAGGCAAGCTGCAACCCCAAGGATACAAACAAAAGGTACAAAATCCATCACCAAGCAGATGGGAGTCTCCTCCCCCATGAGAATGGCTCAGAGTGCCCCATTAACAAATGAGAGAGTTCTCCACGGGAGAGACCCTCTAAAAACTGGACCTACTTTCCCTACTAGGGTGCGATGGCACTCTCCTGCCGGGCATAAAACTGTGTAAAACTGTATATATTCTCTATCTGCAACTCTGACCTCCCAGCACTCCCCTCCACTCTCACTCTGAGGTCTGGAGGCCTGTCCCCAAGGAGTCCAGATTCTTGGGTGTTTTCTCGAGAGGTGTGGACAGGGCCTGGACTGCTTCTGGTCAGTGCTGATTCTGTGGCACAGGAGTGAGGAGAGGACGGTCGGCTGAGAGAGAACCATACTGCAGCGGTGGTGCCCCGAAATGCAGAGCAACAGCTGTTTTTGGCAACAATAGGGCTCAACCCTGGATATTCCGGAGTCATACCCCCTGTCTCTCTGGGCAACCAGAGGAGGCCAGGCATCTTCTCAGGTGGCAACCACCGGCGGCACAGATCTGGGATGGAAACGTAGGCCCCGTGAGTAAAGAGTTTGCCTGAGGTGGTACCAGCCTAGGTGGCGCGTGGGGACTAGAAAACGCATGTGCAGTGCTGGCAGATTCCTAGGGTGGGGCTGACCCAGAGGACCGCTTAACTGAACCTAAGAAATACCGGCCCTCGGGGGATCATCAGCCTGGATAAGGGGGGCAAGAGGCTAGAACTGATAGCTAACCATACTGCGAATACAAACTACTGGGCAGCAGCAAAGACAGGACATGAGGCCTAGGTTCTGTGAACTCAAAACAGCTTCTCTTCTGCAGGGGAATTTAGCAGGGACAGAAACAAATTCTGCAAAGTTGTTCTGTTCTGTCAGTAACAGCAATCAGGGGAGAGGCTGTAACTGAGTGAACAGCACCAGCCTCCATCAAGTGCCCAAGGTTGTCAGGCTTCACCTCCCCCTGCTGGATAGTGGCAGAGAGCAGTGGCCTGGCTGAGGAAACACAGATCTCCTTGTGATTCAGGCAGGCGCAAACCCCTGGAGTATCTGCTCATTAGAGGCAACAGGGTCACAGCCCTGTGGGGTTATCAGTGACTGGGTGTGACAGAGGTGCAAGGTGGGGAAAGAAGCATCAACCTTACAAGACTAATATATATTTGCTGGGTGGGTCCTCCTGACCTTATAGAGCACCAGAGCAAGTCATATTTGAGTTGTCAGCAGACACCTGTAATCTAGTTGCCAGAGACCTTATAAACTCTCCCACCTGAGACAGGTGCTGACTGAGATAATTGATTTGGACCTTTTGAACTGGGCCAATCGCCCAAGGACTATCCAAGTGGTATCCTGGGTGTGTGGTTGTAGGAAGGTTTGATTTTCCTTTTCTAATTGTTGCCTGTGGAGGGCGGGATGACTTAATTGTTGGTATTTCTCCACAGCTGAGACTTTAACCCAGAGTAAATGTTTCACTAGGGTAGGACAGAGACCAGCTGAAAACAAGACAGAACCACTTAGCCCCACCACACCAAACAGGTCTCTAATTTCTCAGACTGTAGCACTGGGAACACTTTGGGAACTTGCCAAAACTCTAGGGGAAAAGGTACAGACACTAGTCCCAGCTTTTGAGCAAAGGGCTGGTTAGTCACTACTCCTGGAGCCCCGAACCCAACTTTTCTTTATCCACTCATCTAGTCAAATGGTGTAAAATAATCATGGGGTGGAATCAGCGGGAAAACTCTGGTAACATGAATAACTGGAGTAGATCAACACCCCCAAGGAAAGATATGGCAGATGTAACTGAAGATCCCATTCCTAAATAGCTGACTGAGATGTCAGAAATCGAATTCAGAATTTGGACTGCAAACAAGATTAATAGAATGGAGGAAACGTTGTAATTAGAAATTCAAAGATCAATTCAAAAGTTGGAATTAGAAATTCAAGGAGCAATTCAAAAGTTGTCTCAAGAATTCAATGAATTTAAAGAAAAAACCAATAAAGATTTTGACACATTGAAGTAAGAATTTGCAGCCCTCAGAGATCTGAAAAATACAGTAGAATCCCTCAGCAACAAAGTGGAGCAAGCAGAAGAAAAGATTTCTGTCATTGAAGGCAAAGCTTTTGAATGCTCCCAAACTCTCAAATAGGAAGAGAAATGGAGAGCAAGAATGGATCATTCTCTCAGAGAGCTCTGGGATAATTCGAAGAAGGTTAATATCCGCCTCATTGGAATCCCTGAAAGCAATGAAGTGGCTTTGCAAGGCACAGAGGTTCTTCTCCATGAAATTATTAAAGAGAATTTCCTAGACATGCCAAGAGATTCTGAAATTCAGATAGCAGAAAGTTTCAGAAGCCCAGCACGACTGAACCCGAATAACAAATCCCCCAGGTACGTCATAATTAACTTCACTAAAGTTAATATGAATGAGAAAATTCTGAAAGCAGCCAGACGTAAGAAAATCATAACCTACAAAGAGAAGAATATTAGAATGACTGTAGATCTCTCTGCTGAAACCTTTCAAGCCAGAAGAGGGTGGTCATCAATTTTTAATCTCCTAAAAGAAAATAACTTTCAACCCCAGATCCTGTATCCAGCTTCATTTATGATGGAGATATTTAATATTTTAATGACATTCACAAGTTGAAGAAATTTGCCATAACCAAACCAGTTCTTCAGGATATTCTCAGACCTATCCTCCATAATGACCAGCCCAATCCTCTACCACAAAAAGTAAACACACTCAGAAACTTTTGATCAAACTCCAACTTCCACAGTGGCGAAAGTATTAAAATGTCCACTGGACTTTTGAAAAACTTGATACACAAAATTTTACCAGGCTTATCAATATTTTTCATTAATGTGAATGGCTTCAACTGTCCTCTAAAGAGGCACAGGTTGGCTGACTGGATACAAAAATTCAGGCCAGATATCTGCCGCATACAGGAATCTCACCTTACCTTAAAAAATAAATATAGACTCAGGGTGAAAGGATGGTTGTCCATATTTCAGACAAATGGAAATCACAAAAAAGCAGGTGTTGCAATTCTATTTGCAGATACAATAGGCTTTAAATCAACAAAAGTAAGGAAGGATAAGAATGGTCACTTTGTATTTGTTAAGTGTAATACTCAATATGATGAGATTTTAATTATTAATATTTATGCACCCAACCAAAATGCACCTCAATTTATAAAAGAAACTCTAACAGACATGAACAACTTGATTTCCTCCAGCTCCATAATAGTTGGAGGAACTCCTTTAGTTGTTGAGGAATTCAACACTCCTTTGGCAGTGTTGGATAGATTCTTCAATAAGAAGCTGAGAAAAGAAATTTTAGATTTAAACCTAACCACCCAACATTCGGATTTAACAGACATCTACAGAACATTTCATCCCAACAAAACTGAATACACATACTTCTCATCAGCCCAGAGAACATACTCCAAAATCGATCACATCTTAGGTCATAAGTCTAACCTCAGTACATTTAAAGAAATAGAAATTATTCCTGGGGCAGCACATGTGGCTCAGTGAGCAGGGCGCCAGCCCCATATACCAAGGGTGGTGAGTTCAAACCCAGCCCCGGGCAAACTGCAACAAAAAAATATAGCCGGGCATTGTGGCAGGCGCCTATAGTCCTAGCTACTCAGGAGGCTGAGGCAAGACAATCGCCTAAGCCCAGGAGTTGGAGGTTGTTATGAGCTCTGTGATGCCACGGCACTCTACCAAGGGTGACAAAGTGAGACTCTGTCTCTAAAAAAAAAAAAAAAAAAAAAAAAAAAAAATTATTCCTTGCATCTTCTCGGACCACCATGGAATAAAACTCGAACTCAGTAACAACAGGAATCTGCATACTCATACAAAAATATGGAAGTTAAATAACCTTATGCTGAATAATAGCTGGGTCAGAGATGAGATTAAGAAGGAAATTGCCAAATTTTTGGAACAAAATGACAATGAAGACACAAATTATCAGAACCTTTGGGATACCACAAAGGCAGTACTAAGAGGGAAATTTATAGCACTGCAAGCCTTCCTCAAGAGAACGGAAAGAGACAAAGTTAACAACTTAATGGGACATCTCAAGCAACTGGAGAAGGAAGAACATTCCAACCCCAAACCCAGCAGAAGAAAGAAATAACAAATATTAGGGCAGAATTAAAAGAAATTGAAAAAAAAAGAATTATACAACAGATCAATAAATTAAAAAGTTGGTTTTTTCAATAAAATACATTAAACTTTGGCTAACCTAAGCAGGAAAAAAAGAGTAAAATCTATCATTTCATCAATCAGAAATGACAAAGACGAAATAACAACAGACTCCTCAGAAATTCAAAAAATCCTTAATGAGTATTATAAGAAACTTTATTCACAGAAATAGGGAAATGTGAAGGAAACTGACCAATACTTGGCAGTACATCACCTTCTAAGACTTAGCCAGAATCAAGTGGAAATGTTGAACAGGCCTATATCAAGTTCTGAAATAGCATCAACGATACAAAAGCTCCCTAAAAAGAAAAGCCTGGGACCAGATGGCTTCACGTCAGAATTCTACCAAATCTTTAAATAGGAACTAGTACCTATATTACTCACACCTTTTCCAAAATATAGAAAAAGAAGGAATACTACCCAACATTTTCTATGAAGCAAACATCACCCTGATTCCCAAACCAGGAAAAGACCCAATGACAAAAGAAAATTATAGACCAATATTACTAATGAATATAGATGCAAAAATATTCAACAAGATCCTAACAAACAGGATCCAGCAACATATTAAACAAATTATACATCACAACCAAGTCTGTTTTATCCCAGGGTCTCAAGGCTGGTTCAATATACGTAAATCCATAAGTATAATT
>CAUYPK010098942.1:0-11816 GCA_963574355.1 Loris lydekkerianus
TGGTTGTTGGTTGTTTTTTTTTTTGGCCAAAATCTATGTTTAATATTTTTATATAAAAAAAAAAAAAAAATAAACAAAAAAAAAAAAAAAAAAAAAAAAAAAAAAAAAAAAAAACAAATATCACTTTACAAGACAGAACCCTGGGAAGATAATCAGAAAGTAGTCTGAAGATTCCAGCTCCAGAGTCACAGAGCAGAGGATGAAGGATGAAAGTGTAACCAAGAGGAAATGGTAAATAACGGTAAATGAAGTACTTTTAGGGATGGATTATGGGTCACTGATGGTCAGAAATAATTTATTCATCCCTTAAAGATTTCCTTTGAAAAAATGTTTTAGTCCAGGAATTTCTTGTTAAGCCTTCAAAGGCTTTAATTTCTTTAAAATGAGAACTTGTAATAAGACTTCCATGGTTCTAAAATTCTATGATAATATAATTCTCATATGTTTATCAGTTAACTGCTTTATACCAACAAGTAAATGCATTTTATGGTTAAAACAAACATAAAATCAAAACATGGTATCTAAAAAATAGACCTGTTTGCAGATTTACAGGCATGCATTCTAGTCCTGGCTGCAGCGGTAGCAATCATTAGAAGTTAAGGAAACTAATTAACTTCTGTGACAATCAATTGGTTCATCTAAACATAATTAACAAAAATAACTACTTTGCAAGTATATTATAAAATCAGATAATTACTATAAAGAACAAAATCATTCTTGAATCAAAGCAAGTGTGTAATAAAACAACAGCAGCAGTGATATTGGCAGTGATTTTAAGATTATGTGGTTTAACCCTAAGGATAGAAAGTGTGTAAGGCAACAAAGCAATATTACAACCGAATCTTTTAACCCTGTAGACATAATATTGATAAAATTTAAAAACTTTTAATATCTAATATGCACATGGAGAAAAATGCCATATAAATGGCATTTCTAATCATTTTCTCTCGTAGAAATACTATAAAATAATAAATATGCATGCTGTTCATATGGGGTTTTATGCAATGACTTGAAGTTAGCAAGTTACTGCTGATTTCTTTTTTCATACTAATTTTTTGTGATTGTTCAATATTATATTATTTACTATTTAATTGCATAACCCTGATTTAAGCAAAATGGTCAAACAACTCAATGTCCTGAATTTAAAATTATTCTTAGTCCATCAAACATATCTGGGTAATATTCTAATATCCTTTTATCCACATTTAAAATTGTTATTAAAATTTGATTACTGACAAGGACTTGTATAGCCATTTGTATTATTTTGCCCATATCTATAAACATCCACTTATTTTATAATTATTCAGAACAGTTTCTATGCATCTAATGCTTTGCTAGGGGTGTATACTTTATGGGATGCAACATTAGCTCCCATGGAAGCCCAAAATGTACTGGAAATAAATGCCAGTTGTTCTAAAATATGAAATATTAAATAATACATGGATATTACCAAGAGAAGAAAAAAGTACACTTGTCAATTTGACTCAGGGGTATTTGACAAAGAAGGGAAAGCATGTGACAATATCTGCACATAAGGAGAAAATATTGTGTTAAGGGTAGATTTGTGGATGTTACTGATACCTAAGATCACTTACCCTTACAGAAGGAGATTATCTCGCTTAATGTGGTTAGGTCTCATTCAGTCAGTAAAAGGTCTTAATGGAAAAACAAAATTTTCCTGAGAAAGAAATTCAGTCTCACTGCACCGTCAACTCTTGCCCATGAGTTCCTGGCTAGGTTCTGCCTTTCTTCCTGATTTTGCACTTTATAACCATGCAAACCAAATGAATGTTTATACTGAATCCAGGTATAACCATGCAAACATTTTGAATCCAGGTCATTCTGTTTTTTCCCTGTTTCACTGGAGAACACTGCCTGGTGCACTATTACTCACAAATACTTGGATATATTTCCTAAAAACAGGGACATTCTCCTCCTAAATAGCACAACTAAATCATCTAAATCAGGAAATTGACACTAATACATTGCTGTCATCTTATCTTCAAAGCCCTTTCTGAATTCAAAAATCATCCTAGTAATCCCTTGTACATATAGAAAAAGTGCCCCATTAAGAACCAGTGCTTGCATTTTGTAGGCTTGTATATAGAGTTCTTCAATTTGCAAGTTTTCCAGACTCTCTTTGCTTTCATGGACTTGCAAATTTCGAAAACAGACTGATTACATCATGCAATTCCCAGTGGATTTGTATGATATATTCTCGTGATTAGATTGGGTAGGGATATTTGGCAAGAGTGTTAGAGAAATACTGCTGTGTTTTCCTCATTGCCTACCAACAGATGGAGCAGAATTTTTTATTTTGCCTTGTTATTGATGATGGTAATTTTGATCACTGATTTATTAGTACCTATCAGACTATAATATAATACCACTAGCTTTCTCTTTGTATTTAGTTAGAATTTAATGTTGAGTTATTTTGAAACTACAGAAAAATTCTCTTTCACATCATAATTTCAATGTATTAATTTCTTCATATAGCATGGACTCATAGTTTCTTAGTTTAATCAATATTTTACAATTTGATACTATTGTTATTTATTCTCCTGGTCAATTCATTTCAGATAGTACCAGTGAAAACTCCTTCAACTGGCTTCTGTGTCTTTTTGGTAAGTTCCCAACATTCTTTGATTTCTAATTTCTACCAAAAATTGGTTATTTTCTTAATTTAAAAATTAGGAATTACTTTGTACTTTCACTGCTCCAAACCTGTTATTACAATTTTTTTAGGATACACAGGTTACTTTCACATGTTAATGTTAAGAAACTGAAATCTAGAATGAAATGAAACAACTGAAATCTAGTTGTTTCATTGTTTTGGGAGGGTTACCATTGCCAGACTTTCTCCATGGCTAGAAATATGGAATACATGAGCAGAAATCTTCATTTATAGATACTTACAGGCATTTACATCTGTTTGTATCTCTTGAGCCAGTTACCGGGAGGCAGCCACATCCATTTATTCAGACTATACCACCATGCCCAGGTTCATCCAATTTCTCTTTCCTGTGCACATATTCTATTAGAGCTCAGTGATTCCTCACTTAATGGGGTGTTACAGTATCCCGACTCCCTCATAATAGTGATACTCACTTTAATCTATTTAAGTTGTGACATCTGTGCTGTACTTTCTCTTTCTTATTCACTTATCCTTCTTGCCCTGCCAACACTCATCTTAGGCTACCTGCCCACCTCTTTAAAACTGTATTACTTCTCTTGCACATATATTTCTTTCATCCTCAAACACACCTGCAGTGCATCTTACAAGGATATATGTGAAACTTAGTAAATGTACAATGTCTTAGCACAATAACTAAAAAAAACGCTAGGAAGGCTATATCAACCAATGTGATGAAAATGTGTCAGTTTATGAAGCTAGTGTATGATGCCCCATGATCATATCAATGTACACAGCTATGATTTAGTAAAAATAAATAAATAAATAAATTTACAAATTCCACTAGATTATTCCTCAGTGCATATATCTTCACTGTTTTCCCTGGTACTCTGTAAGCAATTGACAATCATAAAACTATTTCTTTATCACCACTGAATATGTATTTTCCCAATATTCCAGAATACTTATGAAATACCAACCCAATATTTTAAATTCAAATCTCTTAAATCTTATTGGAGATATATATTGAGATTCTGCTAAAGTTTTATCTGTGATATATATTATCTTTATTCTCTGATCTCCTCTTAATTTTTCTAATTCTTCTTTCTCTTTTCAATTAACAAAAATGTTTTCATGCATCAATTTTGTTTTTTTGAAAAACTCATCCTCAAAGACAGTAGTCTGTGTTTCTCAATTATTGGAAATTGAAAAGGTAGATATCAGATATTTTGTGAGCCTGCATCTAAATTTTTTGTATAATAGGGGAAAAGTTTACATTAAACATATATTAACTTTTCAGATAAAATATGCAAGAGCTTAGAGGGGAAAGATATATATCTACAACAAAACACAGTCATATTATTAAGTTTTAATTCTGTGTTAAAATATTACTTTGATGTTTGAGACTAGTGAAACCTAATTGTGGGAGTGTCCCTTATTTAAGTATGAATTCCCATCTGCTTATTCTTGCCAATATTTCTTATTTTGCCAGTTATTTGCATCAAGTATAATACACAAAATGCCCCAAGTGAGATCTCCCTGAGGTGTTGGGCACACTCTGCTCATTCAAGACATTCTGGCATTTGTAGGTTTGTATCATGGCAATTCCTAATGGCTCTACATCTCCTGCTTATTATACTAAGCACAATGAAAATTACTGACCAGCATAATTAGGAAGTCCAGTTACATAAATTCAGGCAATCAGATAGCACGCTCAAGCTTTTTCAATTAGCTTTGATTTCCTGAGTCATATTTCTGCATTCCACAGGGAATGTGGTTAGTACAGTTTTTCAGACTTGTATTTTACAAATTTGGCAAGTCCAGTCTTTCTGAATAAACCTTCAGAAGATTCCAGTGACAATTCAGATTGATCTGGCAAGGTCCTGTGTCTCTTAACACAATACAACCTGAAAATGTGGTGGAACAAGGTATCAGCATCAACTAACTTAAATAAAGTGCCCTCAGTATGCCAACAGACCATGATACCAGAAATAGAGGGGGAAGCAATAGCAAAGAGTAAATTTACATAAAAACTCCTGTAATTCCAGAAGTTCATCAAATATAATTTAGGCAGAATTTCATTGTGTACCAATAAGAGGTCCTTTCTAACAATTTAACTAGCCATACAAATTGAAAACAATGACTTTGCCTATAGTTTTTACTTTTTTAGCTGAAAATTATATTAAGAGACTTACAAGAATCTTTTAGATAATAAATAATTGATTTGCATTGTTTTTTCTACTTCAAAAAATGTAAAGACTATTATAGTTGCCATTCAGTCAATTTTCATTTCTTGGCATAATACTTTAGAATATCAGATATTCTTCATGTGTGATACAAAGTTTGTATTGTATAAATATGATTAAGACAGACTTGTTGAAAAAAATTTAAAGGATTATTATGTCATTTATATTTTAAAATTTGGCATAATTCAACACCAATTTTTATGTTTCAATGTCTTAATGATCCATTACAATTGTAAATTAAATAATAATATGACTAATAATAAAAATAAGGATTTTGCAACCAGAAGTGTTTATAATATGCTCATTTGATTTTCAGACTGGATGACTAAACTCCACCAATCTATCTATTTTTAACCAGTGTAGATTATCTCTGCCAGCAGCTGCTTGGCATTATAGGTCAGATAGTTTTATGGTAAAATTATTCTTGGAAAAATCCCTTTATCTATTTGATGGTAAAATAATACTAGCCTACTTGAAACATGTTTTATAAAAATTAAATATATATATACATATATATATATATGGCACATACAACAACACAAAACATTTTATCAGGAAAGCAAATTTATTAATTAATATCATATACCTAAAAATCTCCACTATTTTCCTTTAGAATGAAAGTATTAAATAAATATATTTATATTTTTGTAGAAAAGACAATAAATGTAATTATCTAATTAAATTCTTCAAATAACTTTAAACAACTTTAACATGAGAAATATTTATTTGCACTTACTTTGCATGACTTAAAAATTTATTCTTCATTGCAATTTATTCCACTTTTCTATTTTAATCTTCTCTTAATTTCAACATTACACAATTACTCCAATCATTTTTCTTTTCTTTTTCCTTTGTCTATGTGGATAATGTCTTTTTTTTTCATTCTCCTTCAGGTTAAAAAAAAAAGACATAGAAACATTTAATATCTAATTCTGGTATCAATATCTTCTTTATGAAATGTGCTTCAATTCTGGGAGACAGCCAATTGTTTCTCCTTTAAAAAGTGGGGAAGAGAGCACTATTGGCAAGATTTGAGACCTTTGCCAACCTGGTTGTTCATAACCTGTAGTGTTCTCTTCAGTTTCAGCATTAGCTCCAGACCCTCCCTGTATGTCTCAGGGACAGAGACAAGGATGAATTACATTAAAGATTTTTAGCTTTAGATAAGTTATAGGTTATAATATTGGCTCTCAAATAGACATCTCCAATAGCCTGGAGGATTCACATATGCTAGTGCTCAACCTCAGAATTTTTGACTCAAAGCTTCCACTGAGCTGGAGAACTTTCATATCTACTTGGTGTCCAGGTGATACAGATTCTGCTGCCGATGCTGGGGATCAACCTTTGAGTGTGATTTCTCTAAAAAAATGTCATTAACAAAGAATTTACTATCAACTAGCATATGTTTGAAATTCCAGTAGTTGATAGTAAATAGTTTGTTAATGACTTTTTATTTTTATATATATATACATACGTTTAAGCATTCACTTTTTAGGCCATGGGGAAAGAAAATGAGGGAATGAGAACTGCTTGATACTTAATTCTTCATTCAAAACTCCAAACATGTAGGTCTCATGCTTCTTACTATTTACAGCTTGTGAAAAATTATTATAAAAATATTGATAAGCAACAGCAGGTTCAGATAAATATTATTAAAGCTTTCTACAACTCAAAGTCAGCACTAAAAGTGAATTTTATGAATGACAGGTCACCAGATATATGGATGCACATTATTAAAAATATATTTGATTCATCTGAAATTGAGTTTATTCTAATCACTTTTTTAAGTAACTGTAGGGTAGTTTATTTTAGAATTTTAGTGCTCAGCTAATTTAAGGAATATATAAAATGTATATATACATATGCACGCTGAAATTTTTTTTTTACTCCTTTTATTCTCTAACTCTACATCAGTAAGACAATGAAGAAGTCACATTTCACACAGAAAATACTGAAATGTAATATTATGACCTACGTTTATTAGCCATTTAATTTTTCCATCCCTAGCCCATGCCGGCACAATCACTGGTTTATGGGCAGAACCCATATGCAGCTGACCTCTCACTTGCCTCCTGACTCCACCCTGTAGCCTTTCTCAAACTGCTGTCTCTTTTCTTCAGTACACTGACATACAGCTGATTACTGACATGCTATTACTGACATCTTCAATCCAATTTCTTAAAATTAGGTCATTATGCTGGCTTTATTTGTCTCATTTCTGAGTAATTTAGGAACCAAATTCAATACTGATGTTCCCACATAAATGCATTTTTTGGAACTCTTATATGAATACTCTATCAATGATATTATTGTGTTACTAGTAACCTATGCAAAATGACAATAATTATTATCAAATATATTACATGCTAATATTATAGCACCAAACTAAACAGGACACATATATTTCCTTTTATCTATTTTTTATGGTTATGAAAGTATTTGTTCAAAGAATTCCATGACTCAAATATATTCTTTAAAATATAATTTTACTTCAAAATGTTCATTTAAAAATAAATATTAAATGCAGCTGGGCACATTGTCTTTATGACTCAGTATCCTCTTTAAAAATAATATCCACATTATCAGCAAAAATCATGGAGTAAGCACCTCCAAACATTTATCTCTTCATAAAATTCATAAAAATGTGCTGGCAAAACGTGTCAGAATCAAGTTTCTTTTCAGAACTGAAAATAAACTGAAGGCTTATGGCCACCCACAAGGTATTTATTTAAGAAAAATTGATGAATATTGTTAAAATCAGTGAGCTTTATGTCATTTTAACTTATCCAAGTTCAGTGACAGACCAAAGGCAGGACAGCATTTCTGCTACTAGGGGTGGAAGAACGGAGCAAAGGCTTTCTCAAAGCTCTTTCTTTATTATTTCCCCTTTCTTGAGCATCTCATGAAGACCCAAATAAATATAGATTATCTTTATACTTGACTGGGAACCACCCTAGTGCTAAAAGCACCCCCCATTGATATATAACTAGCATGGGTTTAAATTTAATGGCTGATTGAAATAATAGGTAGCCAATAAGATGAATAGTAGACTAAGCAAAGACCTAAAATCTGAGAAATGGAGGTTTCCGTAAGGATTTGAAAGTCCCGAAATTGATGGGCAATTTAATGGGAATTAAATAAATAAATAAATATCTCTGAAGTAAAACTGGAAATCAAGAAAGCCATGCTCCTCTCAAGAGTCCTTGCATATTCCAGAAAGACTTAAAAGCTGTTAACTTTCTGGCTACGTATGGAAAATAACAATCATTAACAAGTACACACCCTGTGCTTTATTTAAAATGAAAGAGTATTCAAAAATTATAAGTCATGGAAACAAGAAAATATGGCACATATGTAAATCCAGAAGAGGCTCAAACTTTACATTTAGTAGTCATAAACTTTAGCTGTTTTAAAATGTCTAAATGGCTAACATACATGAATACATAAAACAAACCAACTCCTCTCAAAGGACAAAAAATGCTGAAAGAACTAAAGACAAGTAAACGAAAATGTCTCACCAAATAGAGAATGTCAATGAAGGAATATAAAATATATAAACAACCCAAATAGCAATACTTACACTGGAAAATATAATGACTGAAATAGAATATTCACTGGAGAAAGTCAAGGGCAGTGTAGAAACCACAGAAGAAAGAATTAATGAACTTGAAGATAGGTCAACTGAATTATCTAATCTGAGAAACAGAACAAAAAATGAAAAGAAAATGAGTAGAATCACAGAAACTTGTGGAGCATCATCACATTAAAATGAGTGTCAGAGAGGGAAAGGAGAAACATTTATATGAACAAATAAAACCTGCACAGTTTCCAAGTTTTAGAAAGGATTCATCTTTAAAAAGATATGTGAATTTTATGTGAAATAAACACAGTGAGATAAATGACTCATGAGATACATCATAATATAAATGTTAAATTTCAAAGACAAATAAAGAATATGGAAAGTTATAAAGGAGAGACAGTCTATTAAACACAAGAGATTGTAAATACATTTACAAGTTAATTTCCCATGAGAAAGCATGGAAGCCAGAAGATAGTAGAATAACATGTTAGATATACCAAATGACAAATGTTATATCCAAGAATTCAATACACAGTCTAAGTGTGTTTTTACAATGTAGAAGATGTTAAGACATTTCCCAGTAAATGTTCATCACCAGTCAACTTGTTGGACCAACAATGCTAAGAGTTCAAATGGACAATGAAAAAGAATACTAGAGGGCAGCTTCAGTTCCCATAAATGAATAACAAGTACTGGTATAGGTAACCATATTTTGTTTGTAGTTTAATTTTCTCCTGTTTGATTTATACAGCAACTAAGCAGTAATTACAAACCTATATTGATGGACACATCACATATAATAACTAACCATCCACATATCTAATGACTTCAAGAGAACCGTTTAACTCAGAGAGACTTTTATAGACTCAACAATCTGCTCCTCAGTGATGATCTTTGGATCAAAGAATACACTTGTGGTGCATCTTACAATGGTATATGTGAAACTTAGTAAATGTAGAATGTAAATGTCTCAACACAATAACTGTGAAATTGTCAGGAAGGTTATGTTAACCAGTGTGATATAAATGTGTCAACCGGTCTGTGGAACTAGTGTATGATGCCCCATGATCATACCAATGTACATAACTATGATTTAATTAAAAAAAAAAAAGACGATAACAAGATAAATTAATAAATTTCAATCAAGTAGGTTTAATCTTAGGGATATAAGGATAGTTCAACATATGCACCCAATAAATATGATTCACCACATACACAGAATTAAAACAAAAAATATATGATCATCTCAATCGATGCAAAAATACCATTCAGTAAAATTCAGCATTCCTTTATGATAAAAACTCTCAACTAACTTGACATAGGAGGAACATACCTGAGAATAATGTAGTTGTGGTATATGTATGCCATGTAATACTATTCAGCTATTAAAATGATGGAGACCTCACTGGCCCCATATGCCAGACATGGTGAGCTCAAACCCCAAAACTGCAAAAACAAACAAACATAAAAAGATGGAGATTTTACATATTTTGTATTAACCTGGATGGAGGTGGAACTCATTGTTCTTAGTAAAGCATCACAAGCATGGAGAAGCAAGAATTCTATGTACTCAATTCTGAAACAAGGACAATTAATGACCTAGTACATGGTGAAGGGTGGGGGAATGGGAGAAAGCAGAGGGTGAAGGAGGGATGGGCAGGATAGGTCACAGCGTGTGACACATCTTCTGGGGCCAGGACATCATTATAGGGGGACTTTACCTAACAAATGCAATCAATGTAATCTGGTTCAAAAACTAAAACAAACAAAAATCTATTAGGACTTAATTATGGCTAACATACGGTCTATCCTGGAAAACATCCTGGGGCACTGAGAAGAGTATGCTTGTTTAGGAGAGTGGTCTGTATATGTCTGCCAGCTCTACTCAGTGTATTGTATTATTTAAGTCCTTTATTTTCTCACTTATCTATCCATTATTGAAAGTGAGATATTGAACTCTCAAGAATTATTGTACAAATCTACTTCTCTGTGCAATTATATAATTTTTTTAATTGTATATTTTGATGATCTATTATTAGAAAATAATAATAATAATTTAAAAAGCTATAAATTTTTATGATAAACCCAAAGCTGAAATTGTGGAACTAGAGGAAAGCTGAAAACATTTTCCCTGAGCACTAGAACATGTCATGCTCATGAATTGGAAGAATTCATATTGAAATGGCTGCATTTCACAAAGCAATCTTCAAATCTAAGGCAATTTCTATCAAAAAACCAGCCATTTTTCAGAGACATAGAAAAAGCAATCCTAAATTTTATATGGAACCCATAAATGGTCCTAATAGCTGAAGCAATCTTAAGGAAAAGAGCAAAGCTGAAGGCACCATATTACTTGAAATCAAATTTTACTACAAGGCTATAGCAACTAAAGCGACATAATACTGGTACAAAATGAGACACATAGATCAGTGGGAAAAAGTTAAAGAATCCCAAAATAAAATCACATACCTACAGCCAACTGATATTTGACAAAGACCAAAACACACACTGGGGAAAGGACAAGGTTTTCACCAAACGTTGCTGGGAAAATTGGATACCTATATGCAGAAAAATGAAACTAGATTCCCATCCCTCACCACATATAAATATTTATCTAAAACTCTAAATGTAAAACTCTAAATCATGAAAACTTTAAAATAAAAGGTATAAAAAAGTCTGGACATTGGCCTACATTAAAAAAAATTTTGTATATATGACTATGACCCCAAAACAAATGCCAAAGAATCAAAAATATGTTGAGAACACCTAAAGTCCTCTATTCTAGCTTTTTTGAAATAAACAATGCATTGTTGTTTACTACAAAAAATAAAAACAAGACAAGTGTTTAAAAATCAAACAAAAATATATAGGTGGTGGAAACAAAGATATATAGGAGCAAAAATAATGTGTACACTATTGAAATTTCTAGTACTAAAGCAAACTAGATTGTTGCAAATTATGATGTTAATGATAACCTTAAGCAACCACTGAAAAAAAAATTAGTGAATTTGATTTGATAGACAGGTGATTGATAGAGGGCAGATAGGCTAGTAAGTAGATAAATACATATATATGTAGATAGACACATAGATATATACAAAGAGTGATCAGAAGAGATCAAACTTTCACTCTTCGCCGATGATATAATCTTATATCTGGAAAACACTAGGGATTATACTACAAAACTTTTAGAAGTGATCAAGGAATACAGCAATGCCTCAGGCTACAAAATCAACACCCATAAATCTGTAGCCTTTATATATACCAACAACAACCAAGCCGAACAAACAGTCAAGGACTCTATTCCTTTCACAGTAGTGCCAAAGAAGATGAAATATTTGGGAGTATACCTAACAAA
>CAUYPK010098943.1:0-15110 GCA_963574355.1 Loris lydekkerianus
ACATGAAGGCTATAACCCAACTATACCACAAGACTATGAGGAAAGGACCAAGGAAAGGGAAGGGAGGGGGGAGGTTTGAGTGGAGGGAGGGTGATGGGTTGGGCCACATCTATGGTGCATATTTTTATCTATAATAAAAAATAAATAAATAAATAAATAAATGGAATTTTATTTGACCAAAAGGTCAATTACAGAGAGTATCACACTGTTTTTATGTTTGGTTAAAGTGTCCAATTGGATTACTGAGCACATTTCTAATGCTGCACATTCCTTCTATTTTTATTTCTTTCACTAATGTTAAAATTTTAGGATATTTAAATTAATCCACACTGCACATTTTAAATTCTTAAAAAATTGTGTTATATCTTTGCATTATGTCTTTTAACAAAAGAGAAATCATCAATATATCAGCAACAAAAGTAGATATATATAAATTAATCTAAATCATGTGAAATTTAAATAAAACAATTATTATGCCTAAGGGTGGCTACAATGACAACAATGAAAAGAAGAAAGATTTCTCCAACCCTCCTCTATGAAAAGCTGTATATAATTTCTACATAAAATTATTACAAAGTTAATATCACCTCTTGAGGAAGAGGAAATAATGTTTTGAACCCTAACCAATATTTCTATTTCATACCACTTGAAGTACATCTTTACAAATTTTTTAAATTTGTTATACTTTTCATAACATTGGTAGGAATCAATAGCAAAAATTAGATACTATTTGAGGTTTAGAAAAAGGATTACAAAATGAAAGTTGAGCAATGTTTTCCAAAATAAATAATTTTCAAAAATGGAATTTGAAAAGGTAACAGGATTTACATATGGTCTCCTAAGATATTTTGTCAGACTTGTCTAATTGATCATTTAGTAGCCTCCATGGTTGGATATCAGTAATAAGGTATCAAAACTTGAGACAGTGTTTGGCAAGCAACTTAAACTCCCTTCGTTTCCACTTCACTAGTGAGACTGGGGTTTAGTCAGATTGTGAAAAATTGTTTTGTTATGAAAAAATGAAAGCCCTCCTGGAGTGTATTTCTCTGAACTCCTTCCTTACTCAGTTAAACATGAGTTTATAAAGTCATCCCAATAGATGTCCCCAGTTGAAAACAATGCTTTACCCTTAGCACAAAGAAGTTTTTCTTCTTCCACTGTATGTATTATTCTAATTTGAGTTCTTGTTTATGTTGGTGTCACTTTGCTTGTTTAGTTGTAAGAGAAAGAGTTCCTGACGTAATCAGAGCTTCTCTTTCCCTAATTATTATTAGCAACACTGGTCATCTGCTTGAATTCCGTGGAACCCTACTTCAGTTATGTCTAGGTAGTCTCCACTACCATTGCCGCTGCCTTTATTTTGAACAGGATCATGTCCTACAATATTTGTCATAACTTTCCAATGCTCATCAGCTACCAGTCAGGGCACTCTGAAAGGTCTTGATCACAATTTATCTCACATAACAGAGTTGATTTTATACTGTTTATCCTAGAGTTATGAGCATTAAATTAAGAAATATATTAACTCTAATACAATGAGCTATTTAAAGGGCAGGGAGATTTTCTGATTTACTTTATTTAGTTTTCGGCAACCAGCAGTCATATGCCTCATCTAAGCCCTCACAAATTGAACACATTTTGAATATTCTTATCTAAATTTATCTGTCTAAGCAACTTTCTTGAAAGTCCCCTCTCTCAATTTCCATTGTTTTATCAAAACTAGCTTCCTTCAAGTTGCAATGTAATTTATCTTTGTATCTTAATGAAAAAAATATATTATTAAAGTCTTGCAAAAATGTGCTTAGATGTATTTATTCTATCTTAATTCATAAATTTATTTGAAGATACAGACTTTATTCTAATGTTTCTCTGCAATATTATTATCTATCATTCTTTTATAATTGTTTTTCTAAATGATTGAATATATTATAGTATATATAATTTTGGTTATATTATAACCAAATTTAATGTATATCTTAATTACTGAAAATGATCTAAGACAAATTTGCAAGGTCAGATAGTACATCAATTTATTCATCTGCTTAATAACTTACTAAGTAAGTAATAAACGCCAGGCCCTCTTCTTGATGCTATGAAGCAGTAGTGAAAACTAATTTTCTGCTTCTTGAACTTACATTGCACCTTCATAATAGAGAATAGACAAATATATAATATAGTATCTGGTGGGTGATTAGTGCTATAAATAACCATGAAAGATGTATGGGATGAAACTGGACAAAGACTACAGGGCTGTGCTGTAATCAGGAATGATTCCTCAGAGACAGATCCCTCAATGAAGTGAAGGCGCTATGAAGTTCCATGTAAGAGGAAGGAGAAAAAAAAAAACGTTTCCATCTGTCTTTTTTTTATTGATAGGGGGAGATAAATTCTAATAGTTCTCTTATAAAATCTGTATGTGCTATGCCCTGAGAGAGATTGCCAGGCAGTATTATAAACTGTTACATCACTTTAGTTGTTTATATGCATTTCTCTTATAAATTTCTTACACATTTATAAAGCATGCAAATTCGTAAAACATTAATAGTCACACTGAATTCATGCACTGTGACTGTGCTATTGTACCACTCAGCATTTTCCAACATCACAATGTGTAATGTCGTATGGCTGTGTGCATATCTGCATTCAACCCTGAGCTCTCAGCACTGAGCACAGGGCATTATAGAATGAAGGACTCTCGTTTAATGATTGAATGACCCTCTATGAAATCTTGTGGGACAAAATTATTTTTGCTTGCTATAATTTCCAGAGTTATGTGAATCATGCAAGTTTTCCTCTTTAATCAAATGCAAAGAAGAGATTTTGCTTATTTCACTCTCAAGATACTGTTCTGGCAAGAGGAGAGTTGTTTTTCATTCAGTTGAGTACTAGGCAGGCTTCTACAGCTGACATTGTTATTTGCCTATCTGGTTTCCATGGCACGTGTGCACTCTAATCAATAAAACAGAACATTACTATTTTAGGCATTCAATAGAATTGCCAGTAATTCAATTTCTATTTAAACCTGAATGAGATTGAACACACTTGTGGAGACTGAAGATTACCTAAAAGACCCACAATGTTTACATTATGTGCTTGGATCAAGTTTGGTCACATTCATTTAATTCCTCACAATTTCACCTTTACAAAGATGTGTTTTCTCATCTTATTAGTTTCTGTTAAGGGGTTTACAATATACAATAATTCAATATTTCCTATTTCAGTTACTGTAAAGCTTCTTTTAAAGATATATTTATTCTTTCATTAAATGTTGACTACATAAAATCTTGCTGACATTTTTATTTTATGGTATTTTTGCAGTACATGGCAAAGCATTATGTTACCTAATACACTGAATTACTTCCTCCCTTATGATCAAATGAACCCTACAATTGAAAGTATTCCTTTTTATTTTCACTTTCCTCTAAGATAAATGTGAAATTTAGATATAGAAACTTTTCTTTTTCTCTTGATTCACTTCTTTATATTTCATTATTTAATTGATTCCACTTTAGCTTTAAGCTGCTTCAAAAGTTTTGCATAAGTACATAATACATGTGCATAAGGAACGTAATTATTTTCTTTCTCTCCACATCCATGCCAGTATCTGTTTTGGCACTTTTTATAACAGCTATTCTCACTTGAGTTAGGTGATATTTCATTTTGATTTTGATTTGCACTTCCCTGATGTTAGAGTTGTTGAGTATTTTTTCATTTGTTTGTTGGCCGTTAGTATGTCTTCGTTTGAAAAGTTTCTGTTGATACCTGCCCACTTGCTAATGGGGTTGTTTGATCTTTTTCTTGCTGATTTTCTTGGGTTCTTTGCAGATTCTGGTTGTTAACCTTTTACCCAATGTATTAACATCCAAATATATTTTTCCTCATCCTGTATATTGTCCATTAGCACCATTGATTTTATCCTGTGTTGTGTCAAAGCGTTTAATTTGATCAGGTCCCATTTATTTATTTTTGTTGTTGCTGTGATTGCTTTTGGACTCTTTTTCACAAATTCTTTGCCTAAGTCAATACCTATAAGAGTTTTTCCACATCTTCTAGAATATTTGTAGTTTCATGCCTTCGGTTTAAGGCTGTTATCCATCATGAATTAATTTTTTGGAGTGTTGAGAGGTGTGGCTCCTGTTTCTGTCTTCTACTTGTGGCTATCCAGTTTAAGGTAGATAGGCAGGTAGACATGCAGAGAGGTAGACAAATAGATAATTTTTTTTAAAAGATCGTGTTGATGCAAAGAGAAAGGTACACTTATTCACTATTGGTGGAACTGCAAACTAGTACCATCCCTGTGAAATACCTTGAAGAACTAAAAGTAGACCTGTTATTTGATCCAGTAATCTCACTACTAGGTATACTTAAAGGAAAATAATCCCTTTTATAATAAAGACATTTGCATTCGAATGTTTATAGCAGCACAATTCACAATAGCAAAGATGTGGAAACAAACCAAATGCCAACAAACATATGAGTGGATTAATAAAATGCCATATATGTCTACCATGGAGTACTATTCAGACATTAAAAAAAATGGTGATCGAGTATCTTTTGAAACAACCTGGGTAGAACTAGAGACCATTCTTCTAAGTGAAGTATTACAAGAATAGAAAAACAAACACCACACATGCTCAATACTAAGTTGAAACTAATCTGTCAACACTTATGTGTATAATAAAATTCAGTCGAAATCAAGAAGGGAGGAGTAGAAAATGGGTAAATCGACACCATTCAGGTACAGTGCACACAGTGACCACTATCTGGGCGAAAGGAAACTTACAGCTTTGACTCAAACTATATGAAAGAAAATTATGTAACCAACACATCCATATCCCATAATATTGTTAATAAAAAGGATATCTTGATTATGGTTACGTATTCAGTGGATATTAGAACAGAGGTGTGTGAGAGGCGAAGACTTCAATATACTGGTAGCCTATTATCCCTTTGCCTTTGTAGTGTTTACATGGATTTGTTTCATTAGCAATTTAAATCTATATTCATATACACTTCTTTGTACACATCAAATAATGCAATGACAATACAAAAGAAAGATAATAAATAAATACCTTAAACTTACATACCTTAAACCTTCCCCCACAAAGTAATTATTTCCAATAAGTTCTTGAATAATGCAAATAAAATATGTGACTTATTTCTCTCAACAGGATCTATGCATTTAATTTACTTTTCAAAATATACATAGAAACCCTAGAATGATATGTTTGTCTTAACACCTTTAGACTGTATTAACTTTTCTTGGGAAAACAATATAAAGTAAAAGAAATAATTTAGCATAACATGAAGTGATACTTTAGGTGTTTATTAAATAATACATTAACTACTAATCGTAGTGTTTCACTATTTACTAAACCAATTTGTATTTGATTTATTTGTTCATTACATTTATTGATTGATTGATTGATTGATTTTAGAGACAGAGTCTAACCCTCTCACCAAGGCTGGAGTGCAAAGATGTTATTATACTCATGCAGCCTTGAACTCCTGGGCTCATGTGGTCCTCCTACCTCAGCCTTACAAGTTGCTGGAACTATAGGCACAACTCATGATGCCTAGCAGACTTTATTACTATTATTATTACTATCATTGAATATTACAGAGATATAGGAATTTTGGTGACATGATTTGCTTTTGTTCATTTTAAGTCAAAGTTATAAGTGTGCCCTTCACCCAGAACGTGCATTGCACCAATTAGGTGTAAATTTGCCCATCCCCCCATCCCTCTTACCCACTTGATTTTGTTGAGTTTTAGTTCCATATGTGCACATAAATTTTGTTTTAATAATTCCAATTAATATTGAGTACATGTGGTGTTCTAGCTAATTTTTTAAAAATATTTTTTGTAGCATTGAGTCATATCCTTCCTGTTGCCCAGACTTGTTTCAAACTCTTAGAATCAAGTCATCGTCCTGCCTAAATGTCCCCAAATGCTGGGATTGTAGATGTGAGACATTGTATTTGGCCTGTTTTATTCTTCATACGTAGTACACAGAGAGACAGTATATTTTTGAAATGTTAAAATTCCAGTTAAATGTAGAATAGCATGTACGTACAACTTAAGAGATGTTTGGAATTAATAAGCTATTGACATAGGGTAGAAAACAAGAAACTGAAAATTAAAATAAAATTTGTTTTGAAGTCATGTGTATTTCTTTGTCCCAATGGAACATTCACATACAACTTGAATTAGTTACATCATATTTACCTGCTGCATTGTACAAACCAGTTTTTCTTTACAATGTTCACAGCAGCTAAGAGCATGCATAGGATTGAAGAACTGGCTTAGAACTCAGCTTCTGCCACTCACCAGCTGTTTCCTCAGCCATACGTAATGTTCATTTTATAGAATTACTTTAAGCATCAAATGGACAAATAGTATACCTACTAGTAAAAGTGTTCCTCAAGTTTCAGAAAGTCGATTGTGTTAAATTCTAGTGTCCAAATAAAAAAGTCTACAACTCTCGATCAACTTTTCAAAGTATAATCCAGTTACTATTAGACTCCTTGAAAGGTGATTTGGAATCACATGCACCCACATCAGTGAAACTTCACCAAATGACATCAGCCATGCTCTAGCTCTACTACCCTGAACTCTACTGGTGACGTTTGTCTTATAGTCAGCTGTTTGGAGGTGACAGTCCATAATTGGATACAGGTCACCCGAGGAAGGAATAATGATTTGGGGTGAGGTTGTTCCCTTCTGCAGAAAGAAAACTGAAAATTGTCAGATGAGGGCTTCTTTGTGGTAGTTATTTACATTATCAGATGAGGGCTTCTTTGTGGTAGTGATTGCAGCAGCTTGGAGTAAGAATTGTTCATCCGTGAAACTGGACTTGGGCAGCACATTACAGTGTCTGTCCACTGCCATAAATGGCACAGAGCTGAAAAGTGGCAGAGAATAAAATACTTGTCAATACTTTTTAATAGTATAATTGTGAATATAAACTTTGATATTTGCACTTAATTTAAAACAAGGCATAGCAATATCGCCTAAACACAATGCAAAAGTATGTTTGGAGAATGAATATACTTTTTTTTTCTTCTTAAGTGGTTGTCAAAGTCTAGATTATGCCCGAGAAACAAATAAAATACATGGTTAGTTTTATATCACACATGATGAAGAGCAGTTCATGTGGTTCTCCATTTAAGTATGCAATTTTTACTTTCAAATGATAGAAGTCTTATAGATCTTCTATCATGCATAAAATTGTGAATAAGTCTTTGAATTGTTTCAAAGGCTAACATTTAAAAGTTACTTCATAAGAGTAATAGCTAAGTTTTTAAGCCCCAAGGGTTTATGGTAGTGAATAAGCATTCAGAGATAAGGTAAAATGATAAAGACCTTTCTTTATATTTGATTACATTGTAGTTATTATCTTGTTCCCTAAAGCTTGCTTGGCCACTTACTTCCATGAAAATTGATAATGTAAATGTGATAATCAAATTAATGACTAAAAATTTCATTTTATAACATGTGACAATTGACATGAAAATATCTGTGATATTTTGAGATCATCTCATTTACTTCTTAAAAAATAAGATAAATGTTAAGTAAATGTACCCCTTAGTGATTGTGATAGAATTCATTGTATATAGTGTGATTTACCAGGGATAGTTGATGGGCTTTGTAATTCTTTTACTATAACTGAATCCTAAGATAATAATAAGAAAGGAAACAGGTTAAAAGTAGTAAAGATGGAAAATTCACTGCCGCAGTTTTGGCGGTGGACAGATGCTGTGATATGCTGCTCAAATCTGGCTTCATGGATGAACACGAAATGTTGTACTTTACAAGTCAGCTGAGTGTTGTTGTTGGGCTATAAAGACAAACGAAAAATGGTGAAATTGTCATGTATCACATCTGAGATGACTGAGGTGTAATGTTCACTGTTCCTATGACTTTTACATCTATGCTTCTTTCATGAACCAATTAATATGTAGAAGGTATCAAATATTCAACTTCATGAATTTATCAGTTTGGAAGAAGATTCTTTAGTAACGTTCTGAAACTATCAGAGCTTCCAATTGAAGTCTTCCAATCAGTGGGAGGATGCACTACACTCTGCTTCTAAACCCAGATTTTGGAAACATAGTAAATCATATCCATTCATTCACTTATCATAGGCTAAATACTATTCAAGGTTCTGTGGAAACAGAAACAAATTCCCTCCAAGGATAAATCCTAGTGTTTGCATAGAGGTTGTATGTATTTTTTATTTGTCGAAGAACACATCTAAAATGTCTGTGTTTAAACATATGATGCCAGAGAACAGCCCTGAGAAATGAAGTGAGAAAAATTCTTGAATATCACCACTCCCTTCATGGTATAAAGCAGTGTATTTAGATGAGTTTAGGACTAGATGAGAATAGAAGGGAAAGTAACTGTACAACCTTGAAATGGCCTGAGAGAAAGAGGTTGTAACTGCAGAGCCAAGAAAAAAAGAGCTATTGTGGTCTTTTCTTCTATTGTGCAGATTTAATATTTATATATAGATACACACACAAATAATGACATGCACTTTTTTTCATGTGTACATATCCTATGCTAGTCAGTGTCTTAATTAATATCTCATTTATCTTGAAAAAAAGAAGCTATATAATTTAATGCATTTTAAGAGTGAGACACGCCAAACCTTGGCTAATTTAAGGCCTTAGAAACAGTAAGCAAAGTACCTACAGAGTAAACCCATATTGCCTAATTCAAAGGTTTTTTTCTATTGTTAATTTATATTCCTTCTCTCCATTCCATATTCCTTTATTTTCATAAATAAAAATCTTCATGTCATCACTATTCATTTCCCCAATAATTACCTGCCTACTCTTATCTCTAATGATCACAGTTCTGAGAAGTGCTTATACAGGTAACCTGCCAGGTTGCCTTAGATTTACGTACTCTCTGCAGTGGTGCAACCAGGATTCAACCTTCAAGTATCTTCTCTTCAATATGCTACCCTACAACATTTCTCTACATATTTATGTTTGTGTGAACGCATAGTTTTAAAAAATTTACCTTGTTTCAAGAATTTTTAACGGAAAGCAAATTGGAGTTGAAGAATATTTTACCATTGACACATTGCGCACATTTTCAGGTAAATATCAAGAAATCCTTGATATGTTGTGTTTGTCATTTTCCATGCTACAACAACTTTAACAACAGCCAATTTCGAGTTACCAACTGATGTTACTTAAAGCAGAGTTGGAAAGAAATATGGAAGCTCACATAAGCTGATACAAGTTGTCTCCAGAACTTCAGTGAACCTACCTTTGAAAATAAAAGTATTAGCATTAAATATTAACTTTTAAGAAACAGTGAAGTCACTTGAAAACAATCTCTGAATCACATATCTGAAGTTTCAATGGCACTGATTTCTTTTATTGATAAATACCTCAGAATCTCAGACTCATGGTGTCTTTTATCTGTATCAATTGTCCTTTATAGTCATCCATCCCCATGTGCTATCTGCCTGGCTTCTTTTCAAGTCTGTTCATGTATTAACCTCTAATATACAAATGATTCAGTCCATTCCAAGTAGCATATTAAGACCAAGGTTACAAGCTGGAAGAACTTAACATAGTTATTCAACTTTGGTAGTGAACAATATCTTTGTTTTAGTCCATTCTAGCTAAACCTTCTCAGATAGAAAATCACTTCCCTGAAGAAGACCATGAGTACCCAGAGTGTAATAAATAATCTAAGTAAATAATTTAGGAAAAGTATTCAGGGACTAGAGTTAGAGTCTAAAGAAAAAAACAGGGGAAAAAAGAGTCAATACAAAGATGCACCATTTACTTGATTTAGTGATTTACTTGATCACTAAAATGAATGACTCAGGCTGGATCCTGGAGAATTTCTGGGATACTTTATAAAATGTGTCTTAGAATAGCCTGCCTAGCATGGAGGAGGTAAACATGGATCACTGGCTCCTCTCCACCTTTTCAAGGATAGCCCTGTAGGATTAATTGCTGGGCCATTTCTAGGTTGCATCAAAGCGAATGTGGAAAGGTTCTCAATATATCACATGTCAGGATCAGAACACTCTCCAGGCAGCATTCTTTGGCCTTCAGAAAAGTGCTGTGTGAGTGTCTGCAAAGGCTGTGTGAACCTGCCTATATCAGTCGCTGAAGCAAAAGGCACGGATATAGAGTTTGAAGTGGTACATAAAAATAGTTTTTCACAAGTACCTATTTCATTTTTAAAACATCTCTCTTAAATAGAAAGTTGATGATGCAATTGCTTACGTATTTAATGCATTTATTTTATATCATTTGAAATTAAAAAAAATGAAGCCAGTAAGTAAGGCTGGCCAGAACAGGAGTATATCAAGTAAAAGTTTATGTATAAAGAAGAAAGAAAAAAGATAAAACTATGTTTGCACGAGACTGTGGGGAAAAATTTACGGCAATGAGTAAAAGAGAAATTGCTTAAGATTAAATTGTGAGAATCACTTTTATAAGGGACATCTTAACATTTGTTACAGAAAAAATAGTGCTGCATCGCGTCTATTTTCAAATCAATTAACATCAGTCTGATCACGTAACATACTTCAGTACAATTGGATTTGACCTGCTCTAACACGATGGTTGTGAAATGAGGGAGCAAATGGAAAGGATGATTGGAGAGGGTTTTGCTAATCATCAGCGGTAGCAAGCATTGTGCATTTTTATACACGGAGTTTCTCATTTGGGAATTTGACTTAAGAGACATTTTCAGCTCTGTTGTTTATGTAGTCATTAAATGCTTTGGCTCATAAATCTCACTTCCTTTCACAAAACCGGCTGGCTCAAACGTACCACGTTCTCAAACTCATGTGTTTCTTTACTTTGAATATATTGTTCACGTCCACCTGCTTCCAGATTATTGCTTTCCAAAATAAGTTCTTATGAGCCAGGAAACTGATAAAGAGGTAGATTCTGTAATGCCCTATGGAGACTCATGATGGTGTTTTATAGCTGATTTCAGTTATGGATTTCATATAGCTCCCATTTACATAATGATTTAAATAATAATAGATGTGTAACTATTTTTCTATAAAAATACAAGATTTCCTTTGTGAAAGTGATTCTCACGATTTAATCTATAAGCAATTTATTTTTTACTCATTGCTGTAAATTTTTCCCCACAGTCATGCAAATATAGTTTTATCTTTTTTCTTTCTTCTTTTCTTCTTTGTACTTGAACTTTTACCTTACATACTCCTGTTCTGGCCTGCATGCATAGAGAAGGAATTGACTACAGATAGAATTTAAGGCTCTATGAAAAGTGTCAGTAACTTAAATTGACCAGGATTTATAATCAGAGTTGTTTAAAAATATAATATTGGCCAAACTTAGCAAATTATATTTTAATTAGTTGTGGGAGACAAAATTAACTTCAGGAAAAGCATTAAATGAATATGTATTTCTTTTATAAAAATATGTACACAGTTGCATATTGTTGGAATGTTTAGAAATATTTCTGTACACTCTATTGCCTGTCTATTGATATTTATAAGATTTTCCTGCCTGTGCTAATAGGGAAATTCATCAAAAGAACATTAAGAAGTCTAGCCTTTATTGTAGGGAAAAAAAAAAGTAAGACACCAAATGATATCCATATTCTGATTCTGGATACCTGTGATTATCTAATGTTACATAGCAAATGAGATTTTGCAAATGTAATTAAAGACCTGGAAATCAAGAAAAAAAGTAAGAGAAAGAGTATGTGTGAGACAAAGAGTTGGTAAGATTCTGCTGAGTTATTCAAGGTCAATGTATCACAAGGGTCTTGTAAGTGAAAAGGGAGAGTCAGTGTAGGTGATGTGACAGTGGAAGCAAAGACCAGAGTACTGCAGGGCTACAAGCCAAGGCATGTGGGCAGCCATATAAGCTGGGAAAAGCAAGGGCATGGAGTCTTCCCTAAAGCATTAAGAAGGAACAAAGCCTTCCCCATCCAGGCCAGACTTCTGACCTCTACAACTATAAGAAAATAAATGATATTGTTCTAAGCCACCAAGTTTGTGGCAATTTGTTACAGCAGCAATAGCAAACTAATATATACCTACTTCTAGAGTTTCTGGAATTTTCCAGTGATAGCCCACTGGTGCTTACAGACATGGTCTCTGTTTTCAGTTCCCCCAACCCTCACCTTACCGATTTTAGCTGAATCTGTTTGGGATTAGTGGTGCTCTTCTCATATAAGGTAATGTCTGCTGGTCGCTGATGCTGCTTGGTCTTATTTTTAGTATGTGGATTTAGACTTCAAAACATGTCAAGAAGCACAAACTTGACCTAGTACTGTTATGGTTTCCCTGTATCCAACTGATTATTAACCTATCTATCTACTGGATATTACTACTGTCCTATCTTCACCATTCTCAGGGAAAATATGAAGGCATATGGTGTCTCTTTATTTGCACAAAGAATTGAAATACTCCTTGGACAGCCGTACCAGAGCTAAAGATGGAAGTGATCACAAAATGCCCTTCCTTTAACCCCTAATCATCTGTCGAGCATTTATCTGTCCCATACAGAAAATATATATGACTCTTCCCCATACAAATGCTTTTATTATATTTCATTATGTAAAGTTGTGTCCCCACACAGCATTGCTGCTCTTCCTGATGCTTTAGTTTATTGAAAAGTGAGACTTAGAAAACAAAAGACAACACAAGTATAGTTTAGCTCACAAAGAACAGAAAAGTCCCATAATCTTTATTGTTCTGAACTGTAAAATCCTTTACTACTGCAAGGTTAAGAATTCTATTTTGTGGCTTATGATATCAGATTATTGATCAATGGGATTAGAAGTGAATAAAGTCTGTAATCTTTTTATAATTTTCAGATTTTACTTGTTTTATGTTTTACAAAGTTTTATACTTTGTCCTTATCTTGGTATTTAGAAGAGTTTACTATATATTAGGAAAGTATTTGATGCCATTTCTTCCCTTTGGAGAAGAAATCATATAAAGCACTCCTTATGCTTTCTATTTCCTTTTCTATGACACAACCAATAAATTAAATGTATGAGTATTAATTTATCAAGTGAGCTTGTTATCAAGTCAATTGCTGACTTGTCTAATACTTTAGGTCAATAAAACTAAATATAATTCAATTAATTAATTATATGAAGTAAATTAAAATACCTCTTATGAAAGATTAATGAAGCTTAAAGATTAAGCAAAGTATTATTTAACAAGAATACTGGAAATTGTTATTTTCATGAGTGATTAATAAGTAAAAATTATTTATTTTAACATTACATTTATCAAGTCAAATATATTTGACCAGTATTTTAAAATTTGTGCAGAAATATATATTTATTGACAACAATAAGATAAGCAGTAAAACATTAGTGTAAAGTTGACATTTTATACTTATTTAATTTAATGATGTTTTAAACACATTTAATTTAATTATTTTATAATGATAACATTTTATTATTTTTCAGTATGACTCTACAAACACATGTTTAATAGATTTTACACATTTACAAAGTTCAGGAAAGTTTTCTCTAGTATGAATATCCACACATTTTCTAAACTTAGTTGTATAAAAGCCATTCCCATAAAATAATACCAGACTGAGCACAGAGGGCTTTGATTTTTATGCCTTTGTTTATTAACAAACATGATCTTATTGAATTTCATTGTTAAGCTAAATCTCTATTACAAGCTTATCTTTTTGCTTTATTTTATTTTCCCTTGAAATGTACACCACATTTCTAATTAATGAAGTTTTTATAACTAGAATTTGGGATAACTGAGGCTTTACATAATTAATGGTATTTAGTGATATATTGCCCATGATTTTAATGTAATTTTCTAAATAACATTTCTGTTAAGACAAACACATAACCACCATTTCTTTTTCTGTAACTCCAGCTGTAACATCTAAATACTGTACTCAGTGGACTATACCTGGGTGTGTTACATGTAATCCATTAGTGCTTGGTTCACAGTGAACGAATCTCAAATATATTCAAAATGAAAGACAACTTTGAGACTATTAGAATATTTTTGTTTCCATTAGTAATCCATTAGTGCTTGGTTCACAGTGAACTAATCTCAAATATATTCAAAAATGAAGGACAACTTTGAGACTATTAGAATATTTTTGTTTGTTCTCCTACTTTTCGTTGTATCTTTTAATTCTAGATTTTAGAGATTCTGTTCACTGAACAAATTTTATAAGTTAAGTAACAGAAGATTTTAAGGCTTTTTTCCTCTTACATTGTCTGAAATTTCATGATTGTACCAGTGACATCGCTGTTTTTAATAATTTATTTTACTCTCTCATCCCTTGGACTCTTTTGGAATAACGGTTTGAGAAAGGCAATGAAAGAAGGAGGAAGGAGAATTGTGAAATATTGATACCATCTTCAACAACTGTACAGGCAGTGTAAAGATAGGGTTACATTTCAAACTCATTTTAATCTCTAAAATATCAAAATTGATGTGTTCATTTAATTTTCATATATATTTTCAATATTTAGTGTAGCAATTTTGAGTACTATTTTGAGTCTATCTTAAGATAGACTATCTGAGTATGAGCCACAATTCCAACATTTTCTAGGTGCTTGACCCACTAGCTTAACCTTTCTTTGCCTAAGTCCACCAATCTATAAAATGAAAATATGGCTACTACCTAAATGACATGGCAACATTCACACTACTGAATGTTTACTAAATTTAAGCTCCTTGGAACTGTCTCTAGCATGTAATAAAATGTACAGTAACTATAATCTTAAACTTAAGAAAATAATATGCAGCTAAAAATTAAATGAATTACTTATAAATGTGCTAACTCATAATGCTGGGAACATTCTGGAACATGGGCTAAAGGAAGAATTAAATATCCAAGAACTCTTTTTTTAAATTAATTTTATTATTTTTTTTTATTATAGATAAAAATATGCACCATATTGGGTTGGGTGATGGCCCAACCCATCACCCTCCCTCCACCCAAATCACCCCCCTCCCTTCCCCTTCCTTGGTCCTTTCCTCATAGTCTTGTGGTATAGTTGGGTTATAGCCTTCATGTGAAAGCTATAGTTTAGCTTCATAGTAGGGCTGAGTACATTGGATACTTTTTCTTCCATTCCTGGGATA